>JAVXUO010002533.1:0-23805 GCA_033065855.1 Escallonia rubra | reverse complement strand
CATTTTGATCAATGCATACTGCATTAAGGGGCGAACTTTAGATGCAATGTCTTGGGTGCATTTTATGGTTGAAAGGGGCGTAAAGCCTAGTATTTTTACGTTTAGTACGGTTATAAATGGATTCTGCAAAGAGGGAAACACCATAGAGGCTAGAAAACTCTTTGATGGAATTCAAGAGATGGGTGCTTTTCCAACTACTATAATGTATAATGCTTTAATGGATGGGTATGTTAAAGCTAGAGAAATTACTCAGGCAAATATGCTATATGAAGAAATGAGGAACAAGGGTGTAACTCCTGATTGCGTGACGTTTAACATTTTGGTTTCGGGGCAGTACAAGTATGGGAGGGAAAAGGATGGGGATCATTTGTTGAGAGATTTATCCATGTCGGGATTGCTTCCAGATTGTTCATCGGCTGATATATGGGTTGCGGGGCTGTGTTGGGCAGGACGGTTAAATCAAGCCACAGAACTGTTACAGGATATTCTTGAGAAAGGGATGCCTCCTAGTGTGGTTGCTTTTAACTCCATCATTGCTGCTTACAGCAAAGTTGGTTTCAACAGCAAAGCTTTTGAAACCTATAACATAATGGTAAAATATGGCCTTACTCCTTCATCTTCAACCTGTGCTTCTTTGCTTATAGGTCTTTCAAGAACTTGTAGGCTGCAAGAAGCCAAGAAGCTTATGGATAAGATGATAGACAAGGGCTTATCTGTCAATAAGGTGGCTTTCACTGTGCTTCTGGATGGGTATTTTAAAGCAGGGGACACTGTGGGTGCTCAAAGCTTGTGGGAACAGATGGAAGTTATAGGATTGGCTCCTGACGCTGTTGCTTATTCGGCCTTCATTGATGGACTTTCTAAAGCCGGTTTTGTTGAGGAGGCATATGATTGGTTTTTAGAGATGTTAAGGAGAGGACTTGTACCAAATAATTTTGTTTATAACTCCTTGATTGCTGGGTTTTGTAACTTCGGAAAATTAAAGGAGGCATTGAAGTTGGAAAGGGAGATGAGGCAGAAAGGTCTTCTCCCAGATATCTTCACTGTCAATATTATCATTAACGGTTTCTGTAAACAGGGCAGAATGAAGTCCGCAACTGATACTTTTATGGAGATGCAGCGAACTGGCTTAACACCAGATGTTGTTACTTATAACACTTTGATCAGTGGATACTGTAAGGCATTTGACATGGTCAATGCCAATACCTACGTAACCAGAATGCACTCCAGTGGGTGGGACCCAGATGTTACCACATATAACATACGCATCCATGGTTTGTGCAGTACTAGGAGGATGAATCAAGCAGTGATGATGTTGGATGAGCTTGTTTCAAGTGGGATAGTTCCAGATACTGTAACATACAACACTATGTTGAATGGCATTTGCAATGATATACTTGATCGTGCTATGATCTTGACTGCAAAACTGCTTAAGATAGCCTTTGCTCCAAATACCGTTACGACCAACTTGTTACTATCTCATCTTTGCAAACAAGGGCTACCTGAAAGGGCCTTAATGTGGGGGCAGAAGTTGAGACAGAGTCACTTTGGCCTTGATGAAATAACGTATAAAATACTAGACAGAGCGTATCGTGACATACAAGAAGGCACAGACTATTATAGAGGAACTACGGAAAAGAGCCTCTTTCTGGACTTCCTCATGTACATGGCTTATGGTCGTCTATGTAGAGATAGGCTTAACAATGAAACAGTTTTGTGACTTATGCTGATTGACATTGGTGGGTCCTCCAAGGAGACTAAGACGATAAGTCTAGTGTCGGATTTAGTGTAGAGAAGAGATTTGCGGTGCGACAGCCAGAATTTTGTTTTGTCGAGAAATAAGAACAAGAAATGGGTGCCTGGGAAGAATGAGACAAAATATCGATCTCCTAGAAGTTGCAGAAAGGTCTGCCGCAGTTGATATTGAAAGATGATGAATGATGAAGCGGCAAGTTGGTCCCATATTGGGGTTGCCAATACCTGATGAGGTATCCTTCCTGCCTGATAGCAAAGAATCTACTCTCTCTTTGATATTGGTACCTGATATCTAATTAGCATATTTGAAGCTGAAATGAATTTATACTTTGTTGTTCTTCAATTTTTCTCAGAATTGTGCATGTTGACATGGTTCTGAGTATTCTGATATCTGACTGCTGGACTATTTGAATTGTGGCCATGCTTTGGATTTTTCAGCAACCTATTTTGCACTTTCCAGATAGCATTTGGCCCAAAGTTACTGAAGACAATGAAGTTTTTGTAAAATTGCATTTTCTTTTCCTTTTCTTTTGGGGTCCATTGGGGGCCACTTGGGCTGGGCTCAATACTGTCGGTTGGGGGTGGGGGCACTTGCTTTCTCTTTAAGCCCCATGTCTTCCGACCAACAGGAAAAAAGCCTCGCATGCTGGCAGGAATCACCTCAGCTATTGTGGTAGGACTACAAGAGACTTCACCAGCTGAACTAGCTGACAATTGCATTTTTGTATATGCTTACTTATCCCTCATACATGCTTATCCACACCATCTTTGTTACACGGCATATTAGAACACTGCGTGTTACTTAATGAATAGTAAAATAATATTAAAAAAGTTATAACACTCGGCTCTAGGCTGGATAAAAGTGGTAGGAAGTTTTCAAGTTGTGCGAGTTTGGATTTGATAGAAAGAAATGTTAGGGCGCTGACCACATCTGCCGGTGGAGGTATCCTTATCTCGCGAGCGAGTCTGTGTCGCTCAGCTCAACAAAATTGACGGCTCAATCACGCGTTTTTGTTGAAGCAATCCATGTTTTCTCTCCAGTGATCTATATCTGTGCACTACTTTTGGAGGGGCCTATCTGCTGTTGTCAATATGCTACTTCAGCAGCAGAGTAGCGGATAGTCTGCTATGTCATTAAAGGCAGACTTCAGAATATAATATCAAGCCTTTTTCTTTTTAGCTGAGGTGTCCAACTAGGGATGCATTGGAGAGATCCTTATATCTCTGGTGCCAGTTGTGGATTATAGTGTCGCGTTCATGCTAAAGTTGCCATTGGTAATTAGTTTCTAATCAGCTAAGGAGTTCAACCTGATATAATTTCTTTAATTGATCGAAGGTTGGCTTACTGCCAGGCTTTTAAGGTGCATAGAGTAACCTAGAATAGGTTCTTTCTTCACAGACTCACGGTCAGTTGTGCACAGCCGGGCTTTTATGTGAACATATGCAGCTTAATACCCGTCAAAATAGGTTCTTTCTTCACAGACTTACGGTCAGTTGTGCACAGCCAGGCTTTTTTGTGAACATATGCAGCTTAATACCCGTCAAAATAGGTTCTTTCTTCACAGACTCACGGTCAGTTGTGCACAGCCGGCCTTTTATGTGAACATATGCAGCTTAATACCCGCCGCCGGGCCATATCACGAGGAGTTGTTAACACGCATGCCATCTGTCTGATTTGCAGAATCCTTTTTGATGCACCTGATGAATGTAGAAATTCATTACATGGACCATCAAGGTGGACACTATAAGGTAACCTACATCAAATTATTGATTCTGTTCCTTGATGGATATATCTTCTGCTTCTCTTTGCCTTTTCTAAATTTGCTACGCAGCCAGCGGGTGCTCAATCTAGCTTAATTGAAATCCTGTACTTCTTGACGGAGTAAACCTCACAAGTGATTGGTATTTCGTTGCGACGAGACATTCACAAGTCAGTTCAGAATCATATATGATTGAGAATAATTTGATTTAATTTCCTATGAATATAGGCAATATGCATAGTCGATAGTAATGGGACAGTTAGATTTTATAAGAACATTGAAAATGAAGGCAGGATACACTAGTAGAAACCTTTGTCTAGTTCCTATCCACAATTTTTTTTCTAAAAAATCATGTAGGTAGATTTCGCATGCATAAGAAAACAAAATACAGTTCCTTTTTCATTTGAAACAAATACGTTGTAAACCTCCTGTTCTGCTACACAAACGACCACAGCCACCAATCTAGGATGGTTTAGATATTGTGGTTCAGCCACCGAAATCTAGCAGAATTTGTGCTTGATATGACTTCCAGTTATCTGTCCAGTCAAGAAAAGTGACTGACCAGTACCAGGACTTGGGTTCTTGGTGGTGTGTTGGGTTCTTGTCGGTGCGTACGTGCGTGTGTGTGAGAGAAAGGGAGGGGGGGAGGGAGTTTTGCCGTTCTTCTGTGATGATTCCCTCTTGGAGTTTGTGGCAAGTATGAAATTAAGATTTGATGTTTCTGAACCAGTTAGTTGATTTAAGTGGATAGAGCTTCATATGTGTTGTCCACGTGTTAATAATGAGGTCTGACATTTTATTTTGAACTACATTTATTATTTTATTTTTATTGATTCATTACATATTTAAGACGTCACCAGTTGAAATGCGTTTATTTGCAATTGAATCAGTGACCTTTGAACCGTTCCCCTTTCTGGTTTGATGATCGGGGGTTGGTTATAACAACAACGAAGATAGGTGGTTTTGTCAATAAGAAAAATGTTTTTTTATCCTTGCTCAAGTGGCTGTTGGATCCCCCTTTCTCCGTCTACAGCACAATTTCCGATAAGCTTGACAAGATTCGGGTGCGCCACAACACCGAGAAATTGTACTTCTGCAACCCATTATTTATGACCCTGTACATCAGAATTTATGGACATCCAGATTTTAGAAATAATGAAGCTAATAATCATTCATATCATAGCAGAAGTCAGGTGGCATAGAAGTAGCACCACCCTGACATGTATGCACACAGCATATACAAATTATATTGAAAAGAATTGTTTTTGTGGTCACATGTTATGGCAGAGTACCTCGTACTTCACACTACATTCAGGCGAAGAACTTCAGGTTTAAGAGTTCAATTTTATTGTATTCTTCAAGTTTAGGAGTTAGATTCTGTTTTTTTTGGTAGAAAGGAGTTCGATTCTGTTGTGGGTTCAAGTTTACGAGTTTCAGTAGTTATATCAACTAAAACATACAAAGTGCAAGCCCCAAAAAGTCGAATTAGCTATTTACTACGGCGACGAAGAATCAAATTCCGGTTCTGTCGGTGCTTGAAACAATTTGAGGTTCAGGTGAGACTGTGAATGAAAAATCATCTACACAGCCATCTCATAAGAACATAGCGACCACCACACATTCTTCCAAGTCTTTCACCACCAATGCTATCACCAGCACCTTTGATCAAACCATAAACCCCAATCAACCAACGAGGGAGTGCTTTTGACCTTTCTGAAGTGCACAAGGCCATAACCCAGAGACGTATAACCCTTGTGATATGATTTCATTAGCATTATTGTATCGATTCCTAGTTTAGGAAATCAAGAATGTCTATTTTTACTTCTTTCTCATTTATTTCAGTCAGTGTCAGGGATAATTGAGTTAAAAAAACTGACATTTGATGGCTTTTGATGCTCATGGGTGACCACAGTAAGCTCCCTTCAGTAAAATTGATTTTTTGATCTCTCAGCAGAATTAGCATGATAATCAAACTTCACAACTCTTTCGAGTGAGACCCCCCTTAAATGACTAACTTATACCTGTTCTTCTGACTTAACCGCTTTCTTTATTAAAAGGGTTAAAATTAAATTATCATAATCAGGTAGAAGATATTGGGTGTCGGGGACTATTGGTGCCGACCATCTAGGCCCGTTGGATATATTACAAAATAACCTCATTCCTCCTTTAACCTCTTCTCTATCATATCAATCCCGTGATCCAATAGTTCTAGATGATCATGAACAATGGTCCGGGATTATGTAAGACTCCAAGGCCATCTTTGCTGAGCATATTAACAGCAATCACAACTGGATTGCCCTTACCGTCAACGGGCTTGATCGTACCCTTATATACGCTACCAAGTTCGCCTTCCCCAATCTTAAGCAACCTATTGAAGTCATCAGTCGTCTGCCCGAGCTCTGAGAATGAAAAGACTCGCAAGTTCTGAGCCATCTCTTCGTACAATTCGGGAATACTACGCCGGGAAGTAGCTGAACATGAGGACTTGGTCACCCTCTCTGCCGTCAAAACTTCAGATTTGCCATGCTCATTTAGTATCGATGCTGATCTTTCTTTCCTACTCCTTCTGTTTCTGTCATTAAAGTAACGGAGACAGGTGAGAAAACCAAGTGAGAATGGAGATATAGTACTCATGAGGTGGGAGAAAATAGAGGAAATGGAAGTGAGACACCCTTGGAATTCATTCAACACAAGAAACAGATGAAGGCGGTGTAATTTTACCTCAAGAAATTTGTTCAACTTCTTGGACTCGGTTAAAGTTTTTCAAAGCGGTTGGCAAGGAGAGACGAGCCTCCCATTAGTGTTCTTCTCTTCTTGTGCTGCTGTCATGATAAGCTTTTATAGCTTAAAGCTCATTTCTTGTAAGGTAAACTATGTTGGAGTGGGTTGGACTTCATTTTGACATCTACCGACTATAAGTCACATTGTATGTAACGTACAAGGATTGTACAGCACCGGCTATAATAAAAACTGTTGATAGGTGTATTTAACGATAAAAAATTATCACTATAAAATTTTGAATCAGTTAAAAAATACTTTTAGTGACAATCTTTTGAAATTAAAACTGTTACAGTAGAGATGCTCTATACTAGAGGACCGCTTATGCGACGCTATATTTTCTTCTCCTCTTTGTGGTCGTTGTTTATATGTTTGCAAATAGTGACGGGATCCGTTGGCTTGCTTTGTCATGACCAAATCCAGCATATAACTACGGGTTTGAGGTTAAAGCATGTTTACTAGAAAGTTAGATATGTTGCATTTTAAGCAACAAAATTATTTTATGTGAACCGAAGTTTGAGTAACATAGTAAATTTTACCATTTTCTCAAAATAACATCACACTTGATCGAACAAAAAAAATTCCAAATGAGTGACACTTGGTCCTAGTTAAGGTACTTGTGGCTTCATTTCCATTTCGCTTCTAGAAACTTACTATGTAGGATTTGTGATCGATAAATTTTATGATTGATCCACAACATGTGCAATGCAAGAGACTGATCAGACATGTTTTGGAGGTTATATTTGTCTCATGGCTCGTGCCCCACCTCCCCCATCCCCACCACCCAACACACGGCCAAAAAAAAAAAACCTCACGCACTTGTAGACTGCTAAAAATCGACAAGTGAGACAATGTCCAGAGCTTTAACATATTTAAATAATTTGTTGAGCTCAATTTGAATCCCCTCTTTCAATATTTTGGTATTTAAAAGCTTTTATATGTCTCGATGAATATACCAGACTAGCTAAGCTTTGGTCGATATGGGGTTTGGTGGTGATATACGCAAGTCAAACTCCAACTTCATATTGATTTTGATGATAAAAAATTACCTGTACACATTTTGCTCAATGTGCCTAGAAAAGGTGCACCATTTACCTAAGGGCTAAGACACATTCATCTAGGATCTGAAGGAGTAAGGTTAGCAATATCGAAGAAAAGAGTGCTAAAACAATCGTTGTAATCCAAGCATGTTGATGTGGGAAAAGATACACACGTGTCCTTATCATAGTCCATATTGACTAGGGGTATGCATGTCTTTTTTAGGTATCTTGTGTCTCTTCAAAAACTCTAGACTTGGACTCCTTGCTGGAATGGGACTACATTCTTTGGGCGACAAAAAATATAATCCCTCATGATATCTTTAAGGTAATTGCCTCCCTATTAGGAGAATATAACCTCCTCTAGCTCTCTATAAATATCCTCACAGGTCTAAGGCATGTCAGACAAACTTTACTCCCTACACACTTTCACTCTATTCAAAATTTGGTTTCTGAACTAGAATGGGAGATTCCCCGTCAAAGCCCCCTCTCGGGTTTTTTGAGGAGTCACTGTTTACTCATGTTGTGCTTCACAGGCTGCTTGCGTGCTCGTCTAGTCCCCCATCTGACGCTCGTTCGGCACTTGTCAAGTTTTGGCCACAATATTTTGGCGCCATCCATGGGATCGAAATTTTGGCAACCACATTTTAGCGCCATCCATCGACTAGCCTTGTAGACCTCCTACGAAAAAAGCAAACACCAATCGAAAAATCATCGGGGGTCTCCTTGTGGTCAGCACACCATCGTTTGTTGTGAAAGGCGAACAACCCAACAATGATCCTATGAAGCTACCACCGCACCACTGTCGCCATGAAGCAGCCTCCATTGCCATCCTTCGATTTCTGTGCACAACCATTCGCCAGTAGCAACATCAACATCAACCATTCGCCACTGCCAAGGGGTTGTGACAATCATCGCCTCCTTCTCTGGTCACCACTTACCACAGCCATCAGTAGGTGTCTCCTTCTTTGTTCTCTGCCCACCAAAGCTACTGTGGAGCTGCCGCAGTAACAAACAATGAGAGAGAGAGAGAGAGAGAGAGAGAGAGAGAGAGATGGGAGAAACACCATCACTGTACGCCACAAATGGTGGCCACTGACGCTGAATCTTTGAACAAATTTTACCACTAGTAGCACCGTTGCACTTGAAGGTCGCCATCAGACCATCTAAGTCTCCACCATCAGAGCCACCAGACACATGGGGACATTGAGGACGTTCCGGGCCGGCATCAACCCAGCTGCAGTAGCTGCCAAACTTTCCCATGTACCAATGCTCTGACCTCCTTCTGTCTGACGATTTTCCGACCGGTGTAAGATGCCGAAACAGCCATTCGTAGGTGAAGGCATCTACAAACACGCTTCTGCAGTCCCTCAATTGTCCACGACTAGTATTGGTCAAGGTCCTAATAAGGCTGCCGTGGCCACGTCGGACCACTTCCCGCCTTCGCGGCCAGCAGCAGCGACGCATCCACCGGCCACAGCCATCAATGAACATCTCTTTCTCCGACCACCAAGGAATTACAACACCGAAGAAAAAAAACTGAAGCCCCACTGATCAATGACAAATCGCGGCCAGCCGCTAGGGTGTGACAGTTGCCATCGCGATTGCGATGCCGCTGCAATGCCCAAAGAAGACCATCAATTGAGGGAAAGAATCATGTTGAAACTTAAAAGTTCGAGTGAGAATTTAATAAACTACAAAGAAAAGGTCGTGATTTCCTTGGCCAACCCCTCACAACCATTATTCATCAGAAGCAAACCGATTCCTCAAAGGTAATGTGGTCTCACATCAATTTTCTCTTGTTCAAAGTTGATATGCTCTCTCCTAGCATGGACCAGTTATCTTAGAGAGAGAGAGAGAGAGAGAGAGAGAGAGGATGAAAACCCTGAAAAGGGCGGCCTAGGCGAAAGTTAGGGTACTAAAAAGAAAACCTTAAAAGAATGTAGGTTTGCAGGAGTCTCCCTTGGAATGAGCATTCTTGATTATTGAAGGCCATCGTCTTGATTACCCCTATACTAGATTTTTCCACTTGCTAACGCTTTGCACCTAAATAGTTTAGCCCTTTCTTTTTGAAACCCTATGTTTCTAACCTTGGGGCACATAGTCTCCTTGTGTGTGTGCCTATGTCCCAAGTATTGCTGCAGAGTCAACTCAACATGGAAATGGTCCCCTCTCATACGAACCAAAGTATTGAAGATAGATGAGTAAAATCGTGACGATCATTTGTTTGATCTCCAAAGAAGGAAGAAATATTGAAAAAATAAAAGAAAAGAGAAACTAGTAGGGTTGAATAATGATTGTCAAAAAATTCAGCGTAGAATTGCCATGTATTGAGTTCAAAGAATATATATTCAGTAGATTGGGTTTGAACAACGTCTGAACTGATTCTCTTAATGAGGGTACGTAGGAGCTTAGTCACCTTCTAGGCTCGTTTTTAATGTGCAGTCGCTAAGGGCTTTGGTTTCATATTTGTATTTTTCAGCTAATTTACCATTCGTTTTTTAACTAAGACCCTAGCCGACATTATATCTTTTATTATAAAATCCTTCTTGAGTTTACGCTTGTTTAAAAGAGATGCTTGTTTAAAAGAGACAAATGATCTTTTACGTTTTGATGAGGTTGAAAAAAAGAAGAAGAAAAGGGAACGAAAAATAATGAATAATATAAAAAACATATAAAGAAAAAAGAAAGATAATGGTCCGTGCACATTTTGTGCTTGCTACATTATGGCATGATATGTTCACCTCATTATGACTTGCTTGGTGACCTTTCGATTCTTGACTCTCTGAGCATGATGTGTTCACCTCCCTGTGGTTTGATGATGTCCCCTGGACTTTGATGACCTACCTTGCATGCTCTGTTTGGTGGGACAATTTGATATTTTTTGCCTCCAATTCAGCTATAATATGAGAAGCCTTATGACTTTATCTCGTGCCTTTTGACTTTTCTATCACGCACTAGATTGTCATCCACTTTTGCTCAGCCCAGTCATATATATATATATATATATATTCATTTTTTGGCTAAACATGGGCCAACAACATCCTATCAGCCTCACAGCTTACACAGCCTCTCAGCATAAACATCAGCTTCACAGCTCATACATCTTACACCCTCGCTACCCACTTTTGGGCCCAACCTTTTCATGGTTGTCTTGAGGATTCAAACTTGAGTGTTTAAGCTAAGAAATAAATTTTCTGTGATGTTGAATGACATTGATGATAAGGAACTAAAATGTTTTCGATCAAAAATTGCAGCGGTCTCCCCCCATATGGATAGAGATAGACGTGTCAGCAGAACGAGCGCTATTGCCTTAAATTTTAATGACTAAATGATTTGTGCAAATGAAAACATAATAGGTCTTGGAGTGAATGGTCGAGCTATCATATTGGGTAATTAATATCATTTTTAATTCAAATATGCTTTCAAACTGGGAGAGGATATTATGTTTGTCATAGGTTCTTCTTGTAGATGTCTTGAAGGGTTTTCATACATAATTTCCCTTTCGTCATAGTTGTACTAAAGTTAAAATTCTTTGTATTATTTGTCCAGGGGCTGCAGGTTATCTCCTCGTCTATTAGTTAAGATTGTGTCTATCTATGCATACTTTTTGTCGTTGTCTAGGGGCTCCTCGCGATTCCCCTTCTCATGATGTTTAGGATAGTGTCTGTGATTCATCTTTCATAATCAGTCAAGTTAGTGTATGTCTTTGCTCAGTCTATTGCATTCTTAGTAAATTTTACATGCATGTTTGTCTAGGAGCTCCCTATGCTTCCCCTTTCACGATAGTCGTGATAGTGTCTGTCTTTCTCCAGTTCAGTGCGTGGTCAATATCATCTTGCATGCATGTTTGTCTAGAGGCTCCCTGTGATTCCCCTTTTTCGATAATCGTGGTAGTGTTTGTTTTCGGTTCATGGTCAGCATCACTGCATGTGTTTGTCTAGGGGCTCCCTGTGGTTCCTCTTTCATGACAGTCATGGTACTATCTCTCTTTTAGTTCATGGTCAATCATCATCTGCTGACGTTCTTGTTTAGGGGCTCCGTTGTAATGCCTAGTACTTTTTAGAGGTGCCCAAAATAATTAGTGGTTTCTTCAGAATAAAAGGATGATGATTTTCAGTGACATTTGAGAATTGGTATAACATGATAAAGGTTAGAATTCTTTTGGGCTGAAATGTAATTATGTAAATTTTTGAGGTAATTTGGAATTATCAAAAGTTAGCCAAGATTAGTGGCATGTGCACGTGTTACTTTGTGAATAAAGTCTTGGAGGACTTGCCACCTCCTACTCTTGGTGGTGACTAACCAAATGAATTACTATTAGACTAATAAGATAAGATAGAAATAAAAGGGTGAGAAAGTGAGGGAAATTTTTGGGAAAAAATGTGTGTGTGTGTGAGAGAGAGGGAGAGAGAGAGAGAGAGATGAATTCGCAGAGAGAAGGAAGGGAATTGGCTGTGATTTGGAGATAATCCTTCCATCTTTGACGAGTTGATGGAAGGCGAGGCCTTCACTGGTGAATGAAGAGAAGGTCAAAGATCTCTTAAAGATAAAGCAGATGCCAGGTTTTCATAATTCGACTATGATCCTCAGCGTTGGGCTTGAACATAAAGCCTGCTTCTTCATCATACCTTCCTCGGCAGTGAAGGCCTCGCCTTCCATCAACTCTTCTCATGTGATAACATCGCAAAACTGCTGCAGAGGATCAGTTGCTGAAACTGACTGAACTTACTGACTGGTTGGAATAATTGTGATACCCTCAGCCCAAGTGACGTCACCGGAGCTGAGATGTCAATCATGTCAAAACAACAACCTTGAATATAACACTGAGCTACTACAACATCCGTATTACAAAGGAACATCACATAATGCGTCCTTGCAAAAACTTTCTTGAGAGTACACATTACACTGCAGGGGAAACTGTGTATAACTTATTAATTACACCCAAATTCACATAATTGTTGTGACACATCCCTTACGGAACTTCAACTTAATTTCTCTTTATCTTTACTAGAGGTTTTTCCTCGTTCAAACCTAGTACCTGAAAAACACATCAGATAAGGAATGAGCATAAATCGCCCAGTAAGGATAATACGAGGAGGACAACGAACAACCCTTTCAGAAATATTGGAGAATTGATTATAAATTCTCAACGAAGGTAATGAATTTAAGAATGCCAAAGGACAAACATCTGCAATCACCTTGATACATCACCTTTGTTCAGACAGAGCGGCTCAAACCCAACATAACATCACCATTTCCACTTGGACAGACTCATGGACTATGCATATGTAATGAGAGAGAAAACACTAAAGCAAGTAATCATCTAGAGAATATCAAGATAATAAAATCATCAATATCAAGTAAAATCAATTGCAATGCATGCTCGACTTGACACGACACGACATACTTTAGCGTGCTTCCTCTTTTTTTGTCAGTTACTTTATCTTCACGGACCGCCAGTTACTTCATTGCACTGGCCCTCCACTTATTGATGCCCCATCACATTGTTCATCTCAATCTCGCATGAGTTAAAACAGAGTTTTCATCAAAGTAGCGGACTTATAGAGTATTTCGATCATAAGTCCTCAACAACATATCAAGCTCATCAACGCGCGGACTAAGGTAATTTATTTTACCTTAAGTCCTTAACATCATAACTCAACAAGAAGTACCGGGTCATAAGATCAATCGGTGTTCAAGGATAACAATAGGAGTTCAACACAGCATTATCAACATGGTATGCTAAACGAAACAATGAATAGCATAACAGAACCGCACTATCCTTACTTGTTTGACTTTATAACCGATGAACTCCTCGGTTCCAGATTTTCCCAACGAACAAAATTGCCTATTCAAATAAAATCTTTCATGTTAGACAACCTTAAGATACAAACACACATCTAACCTTACCCTTTTCTTTTTTCTTTTTCGGTAAAAAAATATATATATCAACCAATGAAATAATAGTACAAGTTATGCAAGGGGCATACCCCAGGAATACAACAATGGGAATGTAAGTCTTCCTAAGCAAAAGCTAATAAGTAGACCTAAACTAGGCTGAAACTTGCCATACTGGCATCAAAAGAAAAGAGGTAATACATAACCACAGAAGCTAGATCAGCAAAAGAAAATACAGAGAAAGACCCAATAATGACCACATGAAGGTAACAACTACATGTGAGGCCATGTGGAGTCTGGAGATCGTGGTAGAAAGACCATTGCACTAACAACAACGATAAATTATGCTAAAAACTGCAACGGTCTGTCTGTACGTGGACCGATTCCCTAGATATCAATCTGGACCAAACCATGACCGGATCAAGTGAATATGAAGTCGGGGAGCTGCCATTCACCCTCGAATCATCGGTTAGTCAGGGAATTGGCTACTTTTCTACAAGAGAACAACCTCCACTAGATGACATGCACAAGACCTGTTGAACAAGAAACCACATTAGTATACTTATTCTGGAAGGAACGAGAATTCTGCTCTCTTCAGATGTAGTACACCAACACTGCAAAAGCTATCCGACAGAACGATGCTGGGAATCCAGGGCCCTACCACTCAGAGGAAGCTCTGTCAACCATACCCTGCCAACTTAACATAGGCCAGTTAAAATTGCATTTCTTTTAAATAATGGACCATAATCTGTACGTGAAAGGGTAACTAAAAAATAGATGATCATGGGACTAAAAAGGAATGCGACAGAAAACACAGCTCATGCAAGGAATGACATGAAAAGCAAAAAGCCTATCATGCGTACTTAACCTCTCCCTAATGGCCAGCCATAAGATGAAGTTATGGCGTGGAACACGCCACTTACACGACAGTAAGCAAGCCCAGCTAGCTAACGACAGCTTATGACGAAGTGCTTCCTACGTACTCCCAATGTAGAAATCCCCATAACCACTAACCGTCCATACGATTCTATCCGGGGTACCCGGGGCAGGACGAAAAGAGCTAGGGGTACTCTCGCGCAACTCCATGAGCTCAAGTGTGTTGGACTGGACATAGGCCAACACCACGAGGAGCCCAAGATCACATCAGAAACCTCGCTTGCCTACCCAGACCCGAGTCACAAATAATCCTACCAGCAAGGGTAAGAATGATAGGGCCTATTGGTTGCCACCAATCAAACCACATAAACATCCTACTGCCATCCCAAGCTACATACTGGGGGAAAGAGCGAATCACATCCCTAACCATGAGAATCTTACGCCAAGACTAGCTATAGTCACTAGGGCAAGAGACTTCCTAAAAGCTCCTTCCTATCAGAATAATGGACTTAACCCACTGTGGCCAGAGGAAATCCAACCTGAAAGATATGATGGACCAAATGTGCCTAGAGATGGCAACATAATTCCACACCTCAATCTGCTTAATACCCAGGCCACCCTCTTCCTCAGGACAATATACATCAGCCCAAGCCACCTTGGCTCCTGTGGTACAAAGCCCCGTACCCTTCCAAAGGAAAGCTCGTAATATCATCTCCGTCTCTAGTATTACTTTCTTTGGAAGGATAAAAACTGAAGCCCAGTACGTCTAAATAGAGAACAAGACTGATTTAATCAATTAGACCCTACCGACATACGACGGGTAATTGCAAGTCCAATGCTTGAATTTCTTAACGATGCGGTCCAAGAGAGGCTGACATTTCTTGTGAGGCCCCGATCTTAATTAGCTTCTAATCATTCTATTAAGTTTAAAAATATTTAAATTTGGTTGAAATAATGTAATCGTGTTATAATATTTGTATACATAAAATAAATATCGAAATTAATTGTGGGCCCAAAATATAATTATGTAAGTCCTTGGGGGTTAAAAAGTAATTGTGCAAAACCTTGGGGGGCCAATATGCAAATATGAAAAAGTTGGTATTAGTGGCATGCCATGTGTTGCCTTAGGATTAATTATTTGGTGGTGAGTAAGCAAAATGAAAGAATAAAAAATGGAAAGAAGCCTAAGTGGATAATTTAGAAACAAAAGAGAAGGTGGGGTTGCAAGACCATAGTCTCGGCCAAGAGAAACAAAGAGAAGGGAAAGAGTGGGAAAAGAAAAGAGAGAAAGAAGAAGGAAGAAAAGAAAAGAGAGAAAGGAAGAAGAGAAGAAGAAAAGGAAGAGTAAAGGAGGGGGATTTGCATCAACTCTCTCCTACTGACTTGAGATTAATTTTCTTTAGGGTAGGTTAGCTTGTTCTTTTAGGTTTTAAAGCATGTTAGAGAATTATTATGAGTAGTAGTAAAATATTTATACATATTTGCCTGAAATGATTCAAGGAGATGTGTGTTCATGTATGCTGAAAACTGCAAAACAATCATGGAATTAGAGTACTTTTGATGCTTAGAAATGTATACTTTTAGTTAAGATATGGACTTGGTTATTTTATATGTTACACTAGTACATGTATAGAGTATACATACCAAATTTCAGATTATTTCAAGTACTATTGCTATGGTTTAAAATTCGTGGCTTGGAACCTATCTTGTGAAACTGTTGCTAGGCAGATTCTGAAGTTTGTCTTTTAAAGGGCTTAATATGATCTTAAAACAATATTTTTGTGTCAAGTAAAATACTGGGATGTAGATCTTTAAGTCTAGTTTTCATAAATATATAGTTTGACTGTCGAAGCCTTGTAATTAAATTGTTATGATTTTCGGAGTACAGACTACTCCTGCTGCCATTTGAAATACTGGGCAGATTAGGTTACATGTTTGGCATGTATTGTTGATAATACGGTAACTTGATGACATTCATGTTGACGTATGTACATGATTATGCATATCACGTGAATGAGGAGGAAAAAAGTGAGTTGAGGGTGTTATTTGCCGGGGTTGAAAGTTATCCGGCCAGGGTTCTCGTTCTCGTTCACGTTCATGTCTTGATAGTGCGCACTAGCTATGCGTACTAATTCTCGAAAGGAATTATTGGCGTGCCTGTGATGACGTTGGACTTCTTCTATCGAACCCGCTACATCAGTTGGTTGCGATACGAAAAGTCTCTCGCACTCAGGGAAGGTTGGCTCGTGCATGAGGGGCATATTTGCATATTGATATTCTCGTACTTGGCTTATATTTGCCTTGAACTTTTTGTACTGTTTGGTTATTCTTGGCGAGATCAAGTTAATATTTAGGTCTTGCTTGTCATTCTCGTGTATGTTCTACAAGATTTCAAATCTTGCTCGATATGTTATTCTCGTTTCTTTTGAAGGCAAGTGTGAGCAGATGCTTGCATGTGTTACTCGATATGTTAAATTATTCTTAAGTACGTAGGTATCATCTGTTCAAGTGACTTGCATGTTCATACTAACTATACATAATATGATCAAGTCATGTTTGGACTTAAAAGCACCGGATACCCTACTGAGCCATTAGGCTTACCCATTCCCGATACCTTTTTTTTTAGGTTCGGAGTCGGAGTATTTGCCAAGGGCAGAAGAGGATTACCTCGGGGAGACTCAAGAGTATTACGCTGGGTGAGCAACGTTTTAGTTGTTCTTCTTTTATTTTGGAGTGTAGTACTTGTACAGAAGAGAGGTGGTCTGTAATATAATGTTATGTTCAGTCTTTCCACTTATGGACGACTGTAATGTTTAAGCATACTTCCGCTGTTTCTTTTGAGGTTTTGTAGTAAAGCTCTGTTTATCCTTGAGGTATATGTGTTAACAAGCCTGTTTAGCGCTGCGCCCCTTCTGGGGGGCGTGACATTTAGTGGTATCAGAGCTATAGTTGCTTGGAAGCCAGGCTAAGATCTTCGAAATTGATTAGTTTATTTGATTTGAAATTCGGTATGGCCTAAACATATTTTCCACCTGTTCAGGTGTTATATATGGCGGGCCAGAGAGATGAAAGTACTGTGGGGCAGGGTACACAAGGAACTGATCCTAATTTGCGGGAGATAATTGGATTAGTTGGACGTATAGCTAATGCCCTAGAATCTTCACAAAATAATCAGCAGCACAGTCAGGTTGGCGAGAGTTCTCAGGTGAGGTACGCTATAGCTACTGATGATCTGACCTTACTTGAAAGATTTGTTAAGCTTAAGCCTACTGTATTCGCGGGCGGCGCTAATTCAGATGAGGCAGAGGAATGGATAAGCAATAAGGATAAGTTATTTGAGAGAATGCAATTAACTCATTCACATAAAGTTTCTTTGGCTACTTTTTATTTGAGTGAGGATGCGGGGTTTTGGTGGAAGACGATTGATGCGAAGTGGACAGCCGGTAATGTGATAAGAACTTGGGATTTGTTTATTACTGAGTTTAATAACAAGTATATTCCGGCAAGTGTTAGAAGAGATAGGAAATTGGCTTTCCTACTACTTGAACAGAAAACAAGACTGTACAAGAATATGAAAAGGAATTTACTGCTTTAGTTAGACATGCTTCCTATCTGGTTGAGTGTGGTAATGGGAAATCCAGATAGTTTGAGACTGTCTTGAAGCCTGACATACAGGAAGCTATAGCACCTCTTAATATCTCTGATTATCACGAGATTGTAGATCTCGCACTTAGCATTGAGAGGACTTTGAAGTTTACACGGGCAAAGAGGGCACATATGAGTTTATCTAGGCCCCCGGTGCCACAGTGGCAGGCAGGAAGATTTCCTTCAACATCTGGTGATAGGAAATTTCTGAGAACAGATATGAGGAGTATGGCGTATACACCTAGACCCCAGACACAGGGATTTATGCCCCGACCATTTATAACTGGACCACGACCTCAGCCTAGGCCTGGAGTGAGGCCTACTCAGTATATACCACCTCAACAGCAGCTTGTACAAGCAGTTAGTCGATATTGCACATTTTGTGGTATGACTGGGCATACAGAAGAGGTTTGTAGGAAGAGAAAGGGGACATGTTTTGCATGTGGGACACAGGGGCATCATATGAGGGATTGTCCTAAGAATAAAGGATATGTGGCTATTACTGTTGGGGACACATCTGGTACTGGTATTGGTACCGGTAGAAGGGTGAATAAACCGACAATAAAGGCTAGAGCATTTGCACTGGGACAGGATGAAGTACAGGGATCGCCTGCAGTTGTTGGAGGTACTGTTCTAATTTCTGGTACTTTGGCTAGAGTATTGATTGATCCTGGCTCTACACATTCATATGTCGCATCACATTTCTTACATCATTTGCCTAGGATATCGGAGTCTTTACCTTTTGTGGTCAAAGTCAGTACCCCTGTGGGTGATTCTTTATATACAGATAGAGTGTACAAAGCCTGTGAGATTAACATGAATAACCATGTACTGCATGCTAATTTGATTGCACTGCCTATGCGGGAGTTGGATGTTATTTTGGGTATGGATTGGTTATCCCACAATCATGCTAGTGTTGACTGTTTTGCCAAGACTGTTACGTTTACTTTACCTGATCAGTCGGTATTCATGTACATGGGTGATAAAAGTCCAACTGTTGTCCCTATTATTTCTGTCGTACGTGCTCAAAAATTACTTGATAAGGGTTGTGTGGGATATATTGTGTATGCTATTGACTGTTCAAAGACAGTGACTAGGCTGGAGAACATCCCTATTGTTCAAGAATATTCAGATGTATTTTCTCAGGACTTGATTACTCTACCACCTGATAGGGAGATAGAATTCGTTATTGAACTTGTTCCAGGCACTGCACCTATATCTAAAGCTCCCTACAGAATGGCTCCTGCTGAGTTGAAAGAGTTAAAGGTGCAATTACAAGATTTACTTGATAAAGGTTTTATTAGACCAAGTACTTCACCTTGGGGTTCGCCTGTCTTATTTGTTAAGAAAAAGGATGGTACCTTACGTTTATGTATTGACTACAGACAGTTAAATCAGGTAACCATAAAGAATAAATATCCATTACCCCATATCGAGGATTTGTTTGATCAATTGCAAGGAGCTAAGATATTTTCCAAATTGGATTTGAGGTCAGGTTATCATCAGTTAAAGGTGAAGGAGGAGGATGTCCCTAAGACTGCTTTCAGGACTAGGTATGGTCATTACGAATTTCTAGTTATGCCATTTGGGGTTACTAATGCACCCGCGGCGTTTATGGATTTGATGAATCGCATATTCAAACCATACTTGGATAGTTTTGTGGTAGTCTTTATTGATGATATTTTGGTTTATTCTCGGGATACCCAACAACATGCTCAGCATCTTAGACTTGTTTTGCAAACGAGATAAAAGGGTGTATGCTAAATTTGAAAAGTGTATGTTTTGGTTGGAACAAGTTGCTTTTCTGGGGCATATAATATCAGGTGCAGGAATATCAGTGGATCCGGCTAAGATTGAGGCTATACAAAGTTGGAAAACGCCTTCAACAGTATCGGAGATACGTAGTTTCTTAGGGCTAGCCGGATATTACCGTAGATTTGTTGAGGGATTCTCTAAAATTGCTGGTCCATTATCCCGTTTGACTCAGAAGAAAGTAACTTTTATTTGGGATGATAAATGTGAGAATAGTTTTCAAGAGTTGAAACATAGATTGGTCAGTGCACCTATTTTGGTTCTGCCTAACGGGAATGATGATTTTGTAATATACAGTGATGCATCTCACAAAGGTTTGGGTTGTGTGCTTATGCAAAAGGGTAAGGTAATCGCTTATGCATCACGTAAATTGAAGCCATATGAAGAGAATTATCCTACCCATGATCTAGAGTTAGCAGCTATTGTTTTTGCCTTGCATAAGTGGAGACATTATCTGTATGGAGCAGTATTTGAGGTCTACACCGATCATAAGAGTTTGAAATATTTATTTTCACAGAAGGAATTGAATATGAGACAAAATAGATGGATGAAATTATTAAACGATTACAGTTGTTCTATTTCATATCACCCAGGTAAGGCTAATGTGGTTGCTGATGCCTTAAGCCGAAAGAATATGATTGCTAGTTTAATGCTTAAGGAATGGCATATGTTAACTGATGTGTGTGATTGGAGGCCGCGCGCCACTAGGACGGGATTTCTATTTGCTAATATTAAAGTTTGGCCAGCATTAATGCAATTGATACGGGAAACTCAGGGAAAGGACCCAGAGTTGCTAAAAATTAGAACGGAGGTGGAGCAAGGGTTGCAACCTGAATTTTCATTATCTTCGGAAGATATATTGAGATTTAGAAATCGTGTTTGTGTACCAAATGATGCCGAGGTTAAACAGGAGATTTTGAAAGAAGCACATCAGAGTAAGTACAGTATTCATCCGGGTGGCACTAAAATGTACAGAGATTTGAAATCACATTATTGGTGGAATGGTATGAAAGGTGATATAGCCAAATTTGTTTCCAAGTGCCTAACATGTCAGCTGGTAAAGGCAGAACATCAAAAGCCGGGTGGTTATTTACAGCCTCTATCTATTCCTGAGTGGAAATGGGAGCACATAACTATGGATTTTGTGACAGGTTTACCGCGGACTCGAGACGGAAATGATGCCATTTGGGTAATAGTAGACCGTCTTACTAAGTCTGCACATTTTCTTACTCTGAATATGAAATATTCCATGGAAAAACTAGCTAAGCTATATATCGATGAGATAGTTCGTTTGCATGGAGTTCCTGTTAGTATTGTTTCCGACAGGGATCCACATTTTACTTCTCGATTTTGGCAAGCTTTTCAGAAAGCTATGGGTACACAGTTGGCCTTGAGTACAGCCTTTCACCCTCAGACAGATGGTCAGAGTGAGCGTACTATTCAGACCCTGGAGGATATGTTACGAGCTTGTGTGATAGACTTGAAAGGTAGTTGGGATTCACATTTACCACTTGTTGAATTCTCTTATAATAACAGCTACCATTCTAGTATCGATATGGCTCCTTATGAGGCGTTATATGGAAGAAAATGTAGATCTCCAGTTTGTTGGTCAGAGGTTGGGGAAGGTAAGCTTATCAAATCTGATATTATTCGTGAAACCACTGATAAGATACAAGTAATTCAACAACGTATCCGTACAGCACAGAGTAGACAAAAAAGCTACGCCGACACTCATCGACGCAGTTTGGAATTTTTGGTGGGCGACTTTGTTTTTATTAAGATTTCTCCAACGAAAGGAGTCATGAGATTTGGTAAGAAAGGTAAGTGTCTCCGAGGTTTGTTGGCCTTATGAAATTTTGGAACGGGTTGGTGATCTAATGTATCGGGTTGCTTTGCCGCCTTCATTATCTGGAGTACATAATGTCTTTCATGTATCTATGTTGCGTAAATATCAGCCAGATCCATCACATGTGTTGCACGATCAGCCAGTTCATGTAGAAGCAGATATGTCTTACGTTGAACAGCCGGTGGAGATTTTGGATCGTCGGGATCAGGTATTGAGGAATAAGGTGATTCCACTAGTTAAGATTAGATGGAAATATCATGATATTGAAGAGGCTACCTGGGAGCGTGAAGATGAGATTAGGTCAAAGTACCCGCACTTGTTCACGTGATCAGGTATGAATTTAGGGACTAAATTCTTTTAAGGAGGGAAGAGTGTGAGGCCCCGATCTTAATTAGCTTCTAATCATTTTATTAAGTTTAAACATATTTAAATTTGGTTGAAATAATGTAATCGTGTTATAATATTTGTATACATAAAATAAATATCGAAATTAATTGTGGGCCCAAAATATAATTATGTAAAACCTTGGGGGTTAAAAAGTAATTGTGCAAAACCTTGGGGGGCCAATATGCAAATATGAAAAAGTTGGTATTAGTGGCATGCCATGTGTTGCCTTAGGATTAATTATTTGGTGGTGAGTAAGCAAAAGGAAAGAATAAAAAAATGGAAAGAAGCCTAAGTGGATAATTTAGAAACAAAAGAGAAGGTGGGGTTGCAAGACCATAGTCTCGGCCAAGAGAAACAAAGAGAAGGGAAAGAGTGGGAAAAGAAAAGAGAGAAAGAAGAAGGAAGAAAAGAAAAGAGAGAAAGGAAGAAGAGAAGAAGAAAAGGAAGAGTAAAGGAGGGGGATTTGCATCAACTTTCTCCTATTGGCTTGAGCTTAATTTTCTTGGTAGGTTATCTTGTTCTTTTAGGTTTTAAAGCATGTTAGAGAATTATTATGAGTAGTAGTAAAATATTTATACATATTTGCCTGAAATGATTCAAGGAGATGTGTGTTCCTGTATGCTGAAAACTACAAAAAGTCATGGAATTAGAGTACTTTTGATGCTTAGAAATGTATACTTTTAGTTAAGATATGGACTTGGTTATTTTATATGTTACACTAGTACATGTATAGAGTATACATACCAAATTTCAGATTATTTCAAGTACTATTGCTATGGTTTAAAATTCGTGGCTTGGAACCTATCTTGTGAAACTGTTGCTAGGCAGATTCTGAAGTTTGTCTTTTAAAGGGCTTAATATGATCTTAAAACAATATTTTTGTGTCAAGTAAAATACTGGGATGTAGATCTTTAAGTCTAGTTTTCATAAATATATAGTTTGACTGTCGAAGCCTTGTAATTAAATTGTTATGATTTTCGGAGTACAGACTACTCCTGCTGCCATTTGAAATACTGGGCAGATTAGGTTACATGTTTGGCATGTATTGTTGATAATACGGTAACTTGATGACATTCATGTTGACGTATGTACATGATTATGCATATCACGTGAAGGAGGAGGAAAAAAGTGAGTTGAGGGTGTTATTTGCCGGGGTTGGAAGTTATCCGGCCAGGGTTCTCGTTCTCGTTCATGTCTTGATAGTGCGCACTAGCTATGCGTACTAATTCTCGAAAGGAATTATTGGCGTGCCTGTGATGACGTTGGACTTCTTCTATCGAACCCGCTACATCAGTTGGTTGCGATACGAAAAGTCTCTCGCACTCAGGGAAGGTTGGCTCGTGCATGAGGGGCATATTTGCATATTGATATTCTCGTACTTGGCTTATATTTGCCTTGAACTTTTTGTACTGTTTGGTTATTCTTGGCGAGATCAAGTTAATATTTAGGTCTTGCTTGTCATTCTCGTGTATGTTCTACAAGATTTCAAATCTTGCTCGATATGTTATTCTCGTTTCTTTTGAAGGCAAGTGTGAGCAGATGCTTGCATGTGTTACTCGATATGTTAAATTATTCTTAAGTACGTAGGTATCATCTGTTCAAGTGACTTGCATGTTCATACTAACTATACATAATATGATCAAGTCATGTTTGGACTTAAAAGCACCGGATACCCTACTGAGCCATTAGGCTGACCCATTCCCGATACTTTTTTCTAGGTTCGGAGTCGGAGTATTTGCCAAGGGACGAAGAGGATTACCTCGGGGAGACTCAAGAGTATTACGCTGGGTGAGCAACGTTTTAGTTGTTCTTCGTTTATTTTGGAGTGTAGTACTTGTACAGTAGAGAGGTGGTCTGTAATATAATGTTATGTTCAGTCTTTCCACTTATGGACGACTGTAATGTTTAAGCATACTTTCGATGTCTCTCTTTTGAGGTTTTGTAGTAAAGCTCTGTTTATCCTTGAGGTATATGTGTTAACAAGCCTATTTAGCGCTGCGCCCCTTCC
>JAVXUO010001467.1:0-51317 GCA_033065855.1 Escallonia rubra | reverse complement strand
TTCATGTTAGACAACCTTAAGATACAAACACACATCTAACCTTACCCTTTTCTTTTTTCTTTTTCGGTAAAAAAATATATATATCAACCAATGAAATAATAGTACAAGTTATGCAAGGGGCATACCCCAGGAATACAACAATGGGAATGTAAGTCTTCCTAAGCAAAAGCTAATAAGTAGACCTAAACTAGGCTGAAACTTGCCATACTGGCATCAAAAGAAAAGAGGTAATACATAACCACAGAAGCTAGATCAGCAAAAGAAAATACAGAGAAAGACCCAATAATGACCACATGAAGGTAACAACTACATGTGAGGCCATGTGGAGTCTGGAGATCGTGGTAAAGACCATTGCACTAACAACAACGATAAATTATGCTAAAAACTGCAACGGTCTGTCTGTACGTGGACCGATTCCCTAGATATCAATCTGGACCAAACCATGACCGGATCAAGTGAATATGGAGTCGGGGAGCTGCCATTCACCCTCGAATCATCGGTTAGTCAGAATGGCTACTTTTCTACAAGAGAACAACCTCCACTAGATGACATGCACAAGACCTGTTGAACAAGAAACCACATTAGTATACTTATTCTGGAAGGAACGAGAATTCTGCTCTCTTCAGATGTAGTACACCAGCGCTGCAAAAGCTATCCGACAAAACGATGCCTGGAATCCAGGGCCCTACCACTCAAAGGAAGCTCTATCATTCATATCCTACCAACTCAACATAGGCCAGTTAAAATTGCATTTCTTTTGAATAATAGACAATAATCTATGCGTGAAAGGATAGCTAAAAAATAGATGATCATGAGACTCAAAAGAAATGCGATAGAAAATATAGCTCATGCTAGGAATGACATGAAAAGCAAAAAGCCTATCATGCGTACTTAACCTCTCCCTAATGGCCAGTCATAAGACGAATTTATGGCATGAAACACGCCACTTACACGATAGTAAGGAAGCCCATCTAGCTAACGACCGCTTGTGTCGAAGGGCTTTTCATGTACTCATAATGGAGAACTCCCCAGAACCACTAACGGTCCAGATGATTCTATCCGGGGTACCCGGGGCAGGACGAAAAGAGCTAGGGGTACAACTCCATGAGCTCAAGAGTATTGGACACAAGCCAGCACCACGAGCAGCCCATGATCACATCAGAAACCCTCGCTCACCTACCCAGACCCGAGTTAGAAATAATCCTATCAGCAAGGGTATGGATGATAGGACCTATCGGATGCCACCGATCAAACCACCTAAACCCCCTACTGCCATCCCAAGCTACATACACAGGGAAAGAGCGAAACATAACCCTAACCATGAGAATCTTCGCCAAGACCAGCTACAATCACTGGGGCAAAAGACTTCCCAAAAACTGCTTCCTATTAGAATGTTGGACTTAACCCACTGTGGCCAGAGGAAATCCAACCTGAAAGATATGATGGACCAAATGTGCCTAGAGATGGCAACATAATTCCACACCTCAATCTGCTTAATACCCAGGCCACCCTCTTCCTCAGGACAATATACATCAGCCCAAGCCACCTTGGCTCCCGAGGTACAAAGCCCCGTACCCTTCCAAAGGAAAGCTCGAAATATACTCTCCATCTCCAGAATCACTTTCTTTGGAAGGATAAAAACTGAAGCCTAGTACGTCTAAATAGAGAACAAGACTGATTTAATCAATTAGACCCTACCGACATACGACGGGTAATTGCAAGTCCAATGCTTGAATTTCTTAACGATGCGGTCCAAGAGAGGCTGACATTTCTTGTGAGGCCCCGATCTTAATTAGCTTCTAATCATTCTATTAAGTTTAAAAATATTTAAATTTGGTTGAAATAATATGATCGTGTTATATTAGTTGTCTACATAAAATGAATATTGAAATTAAGTTGTGGGCCAAAAATATAATTATGTAAGTCCTTGGGGGTTAAAAAGTAATTGTGCAAAACCTTGGGGGGCCAATATGCAAATATGAAAAAGTTGGTATTAGTGGCATGCCATGTGTTGCCTTAGGATTAATTATTTGGTGGTGAGTAAGCAAAAGGAAAGAATAAAAAAATGGAAAGAAGCCTAAGTGGATAATTTAGAAACAAAAGAGAAGGTGGGGTTGCAAGACCATAGTCTCGGCCAAGAGAAACAAAGAGAAGGGAAAGAGTGGGAAAAGAAAAGAGAGAAAGAAGAAGGAAGAAAAGAAAAGAGAGAAAGGAAGAAGAGAAGAAGAAAAGGAAGAGTAAAGGAGGGGGATTTGCATCAACTTTCTCTTATTGACTTGAGCTTAATTTTCTTGGTAGGTTATCTTGTTCTTTTAGGTTTTAAAGCATGTTAGAGAATTATTATGAGTAGTAGTAAAATATTTATACATATTTGCCTGAAATGATTCAAGGAGATGTGTGTTCATGTATGCTGAAAACTACAAAACAGTCATGGAATTAGAGTACTTTTGATGCTTAGAAATGTATACTTTTAGTTAAGATATGGACTTGGTTATTTTATATGTTACACTAGTACATGTATAGAGTATACATACCAAATTTCAGATTATTTCAAGTACTATTGCTATGGTTTAAAATTCGTGGCTTGGAACCTATCTTGTGAAACTGTTGCTAGGCAGATTCTGAAGTTTGTCTTTTAAAGGGCTTAATATGATCTTAAAACAATATTTTTGTGTCAAGTAAAATACTGGGATGTAGATCTTTAAGTCTAGTTTTCATAAATATATAGTTTGACTGTCGAAGCCTTGTAATTAAATTGTTATGATTTTCGGAGTACAGACTACTCCTGCTGCCATTTGAAATACTGGGCAGATTAGGTTACATGTTTGGCATGTATTGTTGATAATACGGTAACTTGATGACATTCATGTTGACGTATGTACATGATTATGCATATCACGTGAAGGAGGAGGAAAAAAGTGAGTTGAGGGTGTTATTTGCCGGGGTTGGAAGTTATCCGGCCAGGGTTCTCGTTCTCGTTCATGTCTTGATAGTGCGCACTAGCTATGTGTACTAATTCTCGAAAGGAATTATTGGCGTGCCTGTGATGACGTTGGACTTCTTCTATCGAACCCGCTACATCAGTTGGTTGCGATACGAAAAGTCTCTCGCACTCAGGGAAGGTTGGCTCGTGCATGAGGGGCATATTTGCATATTGATATTCTCGTACTTGGCTTATATTTGCCTTGAACTTTTTGTACTGTTTGGTTATTCTTGGCGAGATCAAGTTAATATTTAGGTCTTGCTTGTCATTCTCGTGTATGTTCTACAAGATTTCAAATCTTGCTCGATATGTTATTCTCGTTTCTTTTGAAGGCAAGTGTGAGCAGATGCTTGCATGTGTTACTCGATATGTTAAATTATTCTTAAGTACGTAGGTATCATCTGTTCAAGTGACTTGCATGTTCATACTAACTATACATAATATGATCAAGTCATGTTTGGACTTAAAAGCACCGGATACCCTACTGAGCCATTAGGCTTACCCATTCCCGATACCTTTTTTTTTAGGTTCGGAGTCGGAGTATTTGCCAAGGGCAGAAGAGGATTACCTCGGGGAGACTCAAGAGTATTACGCTGGGTGAGCAACGTTTTAGTTGTTCTTCTTTTATTTTGGAGTGTAGTACTTGTACAGAAGAGAGGTGGTCTGTAATATAATGTTATGTTCAGTCTTTCCACTTATGGACGACTGTAATGTTTAAGCATACTTCCGCTGTTTCTTTTGAGGTTTTGTAGTAAAGCTCTGTTTATCCTTGAGGTATATGTGTTAACAAGCCTGTTTAGCGCTGCGCCCCTTCCGGGGGGCGTGACATTTAGTGGTATCAGAGCTATAGTTGCTTGGAAGCCAAGCTAAGATCTTCAGAATTGATTAGTTTATTTGATTTGAAATTCGGTATGGCCTAAACATATTTTTCCACCTGTTCAGGTGTTATATATGGCGGGCCAGAGAGATGAAAGTATTGTGGGGCAGGGTACACAAGAAATTGATCCTAATTTGCGGGAGATAATTGGATTAGTTGGACGTATAGCTAATGCCCTAGAATCTTCACAAAATAATCAGCAGCACAGTCAGGTTGGCGAGAGTTCTCAGGTGAGGTACGCTATAGCTACTGATGATCTGACCTTACTTGAAAGATTTGTTAAGCTTAAGCCTACTGTATTCGCGGGCGGCGCTAATTCAGATGAGGCAGAGGAATGGATAAGCAATAAGGATAAGTTATTTGAGAGAATGCAATTAACTCATTCACATAAAGTTTCTTTGGCTACTTTTTATTTGAGTGAGGATGCGGGGTTTTGGTGGAAGACGATTGATGCGAAGTGGACAGCCGGTAATGTGATAAGAACTTGGGATTTGTTTATTACTGAGTTTAATAACAAGTATATTCCGGCAAGTGTTAGAAGAGATAGGGAATTGGCTTTCCTACAACTTGAACAGAAAACCAAGACTGTACAAGAATATGAAAAGGAATTTACTGCTTTAGCTCGACATGCTTCTTATTTGGTTGAGGGTGGTGATATGAAAGCTAGAAAGTTTGAGACTGGCTTGAATCCTGACATACATGAAGCTATAGCACCTCTTAATATCTCTGATTATCACGAGATTGTAGATCGGGCACTTAATATTGAGAGAACTTTGAAATTAAAACAGGCAAAGAGGGCACATATGAGTTTATCTAGGCCCCCGGTGCCACAGTGGCAGGCAGGAAGATTTCCTTCAACATCTGGTGATAGGAAATTTCTGAGAACAGATATGAGGAGTATGGCGTATACACCTAGACCCCAGACACAGGGATTTATGCCCCGACCATTTATAACTGGACCACGACCTCAGCCTAGGCCTGGAGTGAGGCCTACTCAGTATATACCACCTCAACAGCAGCTTGTACAAGCAGTTAGTCGATATTGCACATTTTGTGGTATGACTGGGCATACAGAAGAGGTTTGTAGGAAGAGAAAGGGGACATGTTTTGCATGTGGGACACAGGGGCATCATATGAGGGATTGTCCTAAGAATAAAGGATATGTGGCTATTACTGTTGGGGACACATCTGGTACTGGTATTGGTACCGGTAGAAGGGTGAATAAACCGACAATAAAGGCTAGAGCATTTGCACTGGGACAGGATGAAGTACAGGGATCGCCTGCAGTTGTTGGAGGTACTGTTCTAATTTCTGGTACTTTGGCTAGAGTATTGATTGATCCTGGCTCTACACATTCATATGTCGCATCACATTTCTTACATCATTTGCCTATGATGTCAGAGTCTTTACCTTTTGTGGTCAAAGTCAGTACCCCTGTGGGTGATTCTTTATATACAGATAGAGTGTACAAAGCCTGTGAGATTAACATGAATAACCATGTACTGCATGCTAATTTGATTGCACTGCCTATGCGGGAGTTGGATGTTATTTTGGGTATGGATTGGTTATCCCACAATCATGCTAGTGTTGACTGTTTTGCCAAGACTGTTACGTTTACTTTACCTGATCAGTCGGTATTCATGTACATGGGTGATAAAAGTCCAACTGTTGTCCCTATTATTTCTGTCGTACGTGCTCAAAAATTACTTGATAAGGGTTGTGTGGGATATATTGTGTATGCTATTGACTGTTCAAAGACAGTGACTAGGCTGGAGAACATCCCTATTGTTCAAGAATATTCAGATGTATTTTCTCAGGACTTGATTACTCTACCACCTGATAGGGAGATAGAATTCGTTA
This sequence comes from Escallonia rubra, assembly GCA_033065855.1. Taxonomy (NCBI): domain Eukaryota; kingdom Viridiplantae; phylum Streptophyta; class Magnoliopsida; order Escalloniales; family Escalloniaceae; genus Escallonia; species Escallonia rubra. The sequence continues at coordinate 45,597 of JAVXUO010001467.1, read as the reverse complement.
TTGAACTTGTTCCAGGCACTGCACCTATATCTAAAGCTCCCTACAGAATGGCTCCTGCTGAGTTGAAAGAGTTAAAGGTGCAATTACAAGATTTACTTGATAAAGGTTTTATTAGACCAAGTACTTCACCTTGGGGTTCGCCTGTCTTATTTGTTAAGAAAAAGGATGGTACCTTACGTTTATGTATTGACTACAGACAGTTAAATCAGGTAACCATAAAGAATAAATATCCATTACCCCATATCGAGGATTTGTTTGATCAATTGCAAGGAGCTAAGATATTTTCCAAATTGGATTTGAGGTCAGGTTATCATCAGTTAAAGGTGAGGGAGGAGGATGTCCCTAAGACTGCTTTCAGGACTAGGTATGGTCATTACGAATTTCTAGTTATGCCATTTGGGGTTACTAATGCACCCGCGGCGTTTATGGATTTGATGAATCGCATATTCAAACCATACTTGGATAGTTTTGTGGTAGTCTTTATTGATGATATTTTGGTTTATTCTCGGGATACCCAACAACATGCTCAGCATCTTAGACTTGTTTTGCAAACGAGATAAAACGTTGTATGCCAAATTTGAAAAGTGTATGTTTTGGTTGGAACAAGTTGCTTTTCTGGGGCATATAATATCAGGTGCAGGAATATCAGTGGATCCGGCTAAGATTGAGGCTATACAAAGTTGGAAAACGCCTTCAACAGTATCGGAGATACGTAGTTTCTTAGGGCTAGCCGGATATTACCGTAGATTTGTTGAGGGATTCTCTAAAATTGCTGGTCCATTATCCCGTTTGACTCAGAAGAAAGTAACTTTTATTTGGGATGATAAATGTGAGAATAGTTTTCAAGAGTTGAAACATAGATTGGTCAGTGCACCTATTTTGGTTCTGCCTAACGGGAATGATGATTTTGTAATATACAGTGATGCATCTCACAAAGGTTTGGGTTGTGTGCTTATGCAAAAGGGTAAGGTAATCGCTTATGCATCACGTAAATTGAAGCCATATGAAGAGAATTATCCTACCCATGATCTAGAGTTAGCAGCTATTGTTTTTGCCTTGCATAAGTGGAGACATTATCTGTATGGAGCAGTATTTGAGGTCTACACCGATCATAAGAGTTTGAAATATTTATTTTTGCAAAAGGAATTGAATATGAGACGGTGTAGATGGATTGCATTATTAAATGATTACAGTTGTTCTATTTCATATCACCCAGGTAAGGCTAATGTGGTTGCTGATGCCTTAAGCCGAAAGAATATGATTGCTAGTTTAATGCTTAAGGAATGGCATATGTTAACTGATGTGTGTGATTGGAGGCCGCGCGCCACTAGGACGGGATTTCTATTTGCTAATATTAAAGTTTGGCCAGCATTAATGCAATTGATACGGGAAACTCAGGGAAAGGACCCAGAGTTGCTAAAAATTAGAACGGAGGTGGAGCAAGGGTTGCAACCTGAATTTTCATTATCTTCGGAAGATATATTGAGATTTAGAAATCGTGTTTGTGTACCAAATGATGCCGAGGTTAAACAGGAGATTTTGAAAGAAGCACATCAGAGTAAGTACAGTATTCATCCGGGTGGCACTAAAATGTACAGAGATTTGAAATCACATTATTGGTGGAATGGTATGAAAGGTGATATAGCCAAATTTGTTTCCAAGTGCCTAACATGTCAGCTGGTAAAGGCAGAACATCAAAAGCCGGGTGGTTATTTACAGCCTCTATCTATTCCTGAGTGGAAATGGGAGCACATAACTATGGATTTTGTGACAGGTTTACCGCGGACTCGAGACGGAAATGATGCCATTTGGGTCATAGTAGACCGTCTTACTAAGTCTGCACATTTTCTTACTCTGAATATGAAATATTCCATGGAAAAACTAGCTAAGCTATATATCGATGAGATAGTTCGTTTGCATGGAGTTCCTGTTAGTATTGTTTCCGACAGGGATCCACATTTTACTTCTCGATTTTGGCAAGCTTTTCAGAAAGCTATGGGTACACAGTTGGCCTTGAGTACAGCCTTTCACCCTCAGACAGATGGTCAGAGTGAGCGTACTATTCAGACCCTGGAGGATATGTTACGAGCTTGTGTGATAAACTTAGAAGGTAGTTGGGATTCACATTTACCACTTGTTGAATTCTCTTATAATAACAGCTACCATTCTAGTATCGATATGGCTCCTTATGAGGCGTTATATGGAAGAAAATGTAGATCTCCAGTTTGTTGGTCAGAGGTTGGGGAAGGTAAGCTTATCAAATCTGATATTATTCGTGAAACCACTGATAAGATACAAGTAATTCAACAACGTATCCGTACAGCACAGAGTAGACAAAAAAGCTACGCCGACACTCATCGACGCAGTTTGGAATTTTTGGTGGGCGACTTTGTTTTTATTAAGATTTCTCCAACGAAAGGAGTCATGAGATTTGGTAAGAAAGGTAAGCTATCTCCGAGGTTTGTTGGGCCTTACGAGATTTTGGAACGGGTTGGTGATCTAGCGTATCGGGTTGCTTTGCCGCCTTCATTATCTGGAGTACATAATGTCTTTCATGTATCTATGTTGCGTAAATATCAGCCAGATCCATCACATGTGTTGCACGATCAGCCAGTTCATGTAGAAGCAGATATGTCTTACGTTGAACAGCCGGTGGAGATTTTGGATCGTCGGGATCAGGTATTGAGGAATAAGGTGATTCCACTAGTTAAGATTAGATGGAAATATCATGATATTGAAGAGGCTACCTGGGAGCGTGAAGATGAGATTAGGTCAAAGTACCCGCACTTGTTCACGTGATCAGGTATGAATTTAGGGACTAAATTCTTTTAAGGAGGGAAGAGTGTGAGGCCCCGATCTTAATTAGCTTCTAATCATTCTATTAAGTTTAAGGATATTTAAATTTGATTGAATTAATATAATTGTGTTATATTAGTTGTCTACATAAAATAAATATCGAAATTAATTGTGGGCCCAAAATATAATTATGTAAGTCCTTGGGGGTTAAAAAGTAATTGTGCAAAACCTTGGGGGGCCAATATGCAAATATGAAAAAGTTGGTATTAGTGGCATGCCATGTGTTGCCTTAGGATTAATTATTTGGTGGTGAGTAAGCAAAAGGAAAGAATAAAAAAATGGAAAGAAGCCTAAGTGGATAATTTAGAAACAAAAGAGAAGGTGGGGTTGCAAGACCATAGTCTCGGCCAAGAGAAACAAAGAGAAGGGAAAGAGTGGGAAAAGAAAAGAGAGAAAGAAGAAGGAAGAAAAGAAAAGAGAGAAAGGAAGAAGAGAAGAAGAAAAGGAAGAGTAAAGGAGGGGGATTTGCATCAACTTTCTCCTATTGGCTTGAGCTTAATTTTCTTGGTAGGTTATCTTGTTCTTTTAGGTTTTAAAGCATGTTAGAGAATTATTATGAGTAGTAGTAAAATATTTATACATATTTGCCCGAAATGATTCAAGGAGATGTGTGTTCCTGTATGCTGAAAACTACAAAACAGTCATGGAATTAAAGTACTTTTGATGCTTAGAAATGTATACTTTTAGTTAAGATATGGACTTGGTTATTTTATATGTTACACTAGTACATGTATAGAGTATACATACCAAATTTCAGATTATTTCAAGTACTATTACTATGGTTTAAAATTCGTGGCTTGGAACCTATCTTGTGAAACTGTTGCTAGGCAGATTCTGAAGTTTGTCTTTTAAAGGGCTTAATATGATCTTAAAACAATATTTTTGTGTCAAGTAAAATACTGGGATGTAGATCTTTAAGTCTAGTTTTCATAAATATATAGTTTGACTGTCGAAGCCTTGTAATTAAATTGTTATGATTTTCGGAGTACAGACTACTCCTGCTGCCATTTGAAATACTGGGCATATTAGGTTACATGTTTGGCATGTATTGTTGATAATACGGTAACTTGATGACATTCATGTTGACGTATGTACATGATTATGCATATCACGTGAAGGAGGAGGAAAAAAGTGAGTTGAGGGTGTTATTTGCCGGGGTTGGAAGTTATCCGGCCAGGGTTCTCGTTCTCGTTCATGTCTTGATAGTGCGCACTAGCTATGTGTACTAATTCTCGAAAGGAATTATTGGCGTGCCTGTGATGACGTTGGACTTCTTCTATCGAACCCGCTACATCAGTTGGTTGCGATACGAAAAGTCTCTCGCACTCAGGGAAGGTTGGCTCGTGCATGAGGGGCATATTTGCATATTGATATTCTCGTACTTGGCTTATATTTGCCTTGAACTTTTTGTACTGTTTGGTTATTCTTGGCGAGATCAAGTTAATATTTAGGTCTTACTTGTCATTCTCGTGTATGTTCTACAAGATTTCAAATCTTGCTCGATATGTTATTCTCGTTTCTTTTGAAGGCAAGTGTGAGCAGATGCTTGCATGTGTTACTCGATATGTTAAATTATTCTTAAGTACGTAGGTATCATCTGTTCAAGTGACTTGCATGTTCATACTAACTATACATAATATGATCAAGTCATGTTTGGACTTAAAAGCACCGGATACCCTACTGAGCCATTAGGCTGACCCATTCCCGATACCTTTTTTTCTAGGTTCGGAGTCGGAGTATTTGCCAAGGGACGAAGAGGATTACCTCGGGGAGACTCAAGAGTATTACGCTGGGTGAGCAACGTTTTAGTTGTTCTTCTTTTATTTTGGAGTGTAGTACTTGTACAGAAGAGAGGTGGTCTGTAATATAATGTTATGTTCAGTCTTTCCACTTATGGACGACTGTAATGTTTAAGCATACTTTCGCTGTTTCTTTTGAGGTTTTGTAGTAAAGCTCTGTTTATCCTTGAGGTATATGTGTTAACAAGCCTATTTAGCGTTGCGCCCCTTCCAGGGGGTGTGACATTTCTCTTTTCGCAAGCAAGTGGAGATAAGAGGGAATCCCAGATACCGCATAGGGAGCTTTCTCTTGAGAAAGCCAAGAAAAAAAGAGATCGAAACCTAGGTAGAAGACTCAACACTAGAGAAAAAAACAAGGCTCTTATTAGGATTAGGAACGATTCCTGAGAACTGCACGAAGACAGTGAAACCATGTTTCAAGTCCTGAACCGAAGGATGGTCGCCCCGACAAAAAAGCATGAGATCATCAGTAAATGCAAGCTGCAAGATACCATCCTTTTGGCACCTCTAGTGGTAGCGAAACTGACTACCAAGTACTAGCCTCTGCAACATCCCTGCCAAAACATCCATGCATATAACAAAAAGGTAGGGGGACATCGGATCCCCCTGCCTTATACCTCGCATACCCCGAAAGAAACTATTAGATTCCCTGTTTATGATGATCGAGAAGCTCGTGCTAGAGACACAGGCTTTGCTCCATCTAATAACCATGTGGAGAAATCTAAGGCAAACCAACACATTAAAGAGAAAATCCTAATGCCAACAATCATAGGCCTTCATCAAATCCACCTTCATGGCGCATCTAGAAACCCTGAAATCCTTATGATGATAATTCTGCATGAGCTCCTGAGACAAGAGGATATTATCTGCAATACTTCGAGAGGCAACAAAGGCCGTCTTGGAAGGATCAATGAGGTCCCCAAGCACCACCTTAACATGATTAGGAATGATCTTGGCTATGCACTTATAAATCGTGTTACAACAAGAAATATGACTGTAATCATTAAGGCTCGAAGGATTAGTCACTTTGGGAATTAAGACAAGGAAAGTATGGTTAACTTCTTTGAGAAGCTGACCATTACCAAAAACATCCTGAATTACTTCCACAATCTCTTCCCCCACAAATATGCCAAGCCCTTTTAAAAGAGGGCATTATACCCATAAGGACCAGGGGGCTTACCGTACTTGAGAGAGAAGAAAACCTTCTATATCTCATCCTCAATAACCTCACGAACCATCTCATGATGCTGAGAATCTGAAAGGGATTTTGACATCCAGTTCCTCAGCTCATTCAATCCCGGATAATGACCAGAAACCACGAGTCCCTAACAAACTCTGGAAATGGTGAACAATCGAAGCCTTAACCAAATCCGAGTCTTCAAGGATGGTCCCGTCAGACCGAAGAAGAGAACTAATTTTATTGAAATTCCTTCTCTTATTATTTGACTTGATGAAATTTTATTTATTTTTATCTCCCACATCCAACCAGTGAATCCCAGATTTTTGCTTGAGAAAACTCTCCTCTCCTCCACTCTACTGACTCTAGCAAAAAGTTCTAGCTTCTCCTTTTCAATACGATGCCACACTGGGTCAAGAAGGGTTTAACGCTAACATGTTCTGAGCATACTCCAAAGAAGCCCTGGCGGCATTAAGTATACTAGAAATGTTGTTAAATTGTTCCTCATTGAAGTCCTTAAGATGTAGCTTAAACAACTTTAGCTTCCTGGAAACCCTGAGCATAGGACAACCCGTAAGGGGCGTGCCCCACACTTTAGCAACCAGAGGCAAAAATATATGATGGCTGGCTTACATATCAACAAATTTAAATGGCATGGGCGCGTTGTGAACTTTGACAAGAGAGTAGACGAGGATGAATGAATGATCAGGATATCTCTAAGACGAAAAACCGCTTCAGATTTAGGAAATTTAGATATCCAATTGTTATTAACAAGGACACAGTCAAGCTTCCTACAAATAGTATCATCATCATCCTGATAGTTGGTCGACGTATAAAAACAGCCAAAATACTTCAAATCAGAAAGTTCTGAGGCAATCAAACATTCATGGAACTCCTGATAGTAGCAAGGCGACCTATTGCTACCCCCTAACTTTTCACTTGGATTCTGGATGGCATTGAAATCACCAAGTAACAACCAAGGATCATTCCCGAAAAGGCGAGACCTACACTCAAGCTCCTGCCAGAGCACAAATTTCTCACTAAATTCATTTGATCCATACACAAAGGAGATGAAAAAAAGGAAACAACCTATCTATTAAGTCTACTCGTCTGTGAATTATTTGATTAGACATACCAAGACAAGTAACATTAACTACTTTGGGATTCCACAAAACTCAAATTCTACCATTCACGGAATATTGGTAGTTATTTATAAAGGACCAACCATGAAATCTACGGTCACAAATAACCGAGGCATTCGGAGCAGCTACTCTGGTTTCCATGATCCCAAAAAGCATAACATCTAGAGAGAATCATATGTTGGGCCTCCACTTGTTTACCACTTGTGTGTTAAATCCTCGAGAATTCCAGCAAAATCTGTTATGCATGATACCAAGATACCAAAAGAGGCTACAAACCTAGAAGAAAGAGTCAAGTGAAAATTTTCCCTACGGGAAGACTTCTTCTTTTTCTTCTTCTTGTTGTTAACGCTAGAGTCTGGGTTTATTTTATTACCGGAATGAGAAGAAAGATTATTTTTTGGAGAAAGTGAGCATGGAATTAAATATGAGTCAAAGTCCGGATCTAAGCCAGACACAGTGAGCAAATGCAAGCCAGAATGTAAATGCAAAGGCACATTAAGAACATGAGAAGGTACCTCAGATATTATAGACTACTGAATACTGACCTCCTCATGAGAACAAGTATACTGGGCAATAACCTGTGCCTAAATAACAAGCTCCTGCTGGTGCCTAGTCTCCTGCTGGCTACGACCCTACTGAATACCTACCAGAGATGAAGAACCATGCTGACTTTATCCTTACCTTTGCTTTTCACGGTTGTCCACTCTATATCTTTCACAAGTGCATCAACAGGGATAGTAGAGGTCGTGTCAGACCGGTTCGGAACAGAAACTGATGGAGGAAGGGGGTTATCTTTCTCAGTCCGTGCACAAGACAGGGTAGTATGTCGGAAACACTTGCACACCATGCATACTGGAAGGCGCCACTGATAATCTACCTGTACATCACAGGATCAGAGGGGGAATCCCCTTCCTGCAAGGTACTTAGGTCTGGCACAATAACAAGCTCATCAACAAGCTCTCTGGTTGCAGAAACCTCAACACACACTCAAGCAAAACTTATCCTCTCACAGCTCTCCGTTAGCGAGTTCGCATATAGTGGCTTCTCAATGCCACTTGCTACGTAACTCAACCCACTAGCTGTTAGGTACTCAACTAGAATGTTGTAGAGTCTAACCCACAACAGTGATACATCAAGGGATTCCTTGCACAAATTCATACCAAGTCTCCAATGTTGCAAGATAATTAACTTATTTGCAAAATGCCACAGACCCGAATCTAGAATCTTGTCTACAGTATCCACAGAAGAGAATTCAAAAGAATAAAAGCCCTTGTCATTGTAGAACTTTTTGTCACCCATCTTTCAACCACATTTTGCGGGCAATGTTGTTAACAGTGAAATAAGACAATTTTTTATCAACGAAGTAGCCCACAATACAGTTATCCCATAATTCAATACCCTCTTCAACAATAACTTTGGGGGACGAAACTTGTACCTTTCAGTCAGAAACCGTTGGCGAGAAGTAAGATAATTTCATCTTTCCTTTAGAATCTGAAGGTTTCGGGTTCACCTTGTCTGCTCAGGATGGATGTTGGGAATGAACAATAAGGCGTTGTGCGTCTACCCTAGTATCTCTTCCTCTTTTAGCCTCACTAAAGGCAGCTCTTCCCCTGGGATGAGCTTCACTCCGATTGCCTCTACCTCCTCTAGCACCCCGGTCGATACCACCTATATCACGAGAGTGAGAGCGAGACCGAGACGCTAGTTGCGACTCCAAACCTAGCTGCCGCCGAAGTGAATCCACCTCCGCCTGTAAGATACATTTCTCATCACCGACCTGTCGCCGGAACTCAAACTCCTCCATAAGCAGACCAAACTGACGGCTGGACAATGAACCGCTCAAGAAGCAATAATGTAACACAGTAGTTTCTGCTAGAACAGCTACTTCCTTATTAAAACCCTCTAAACCATCACTTCTCTTTGAAAGAGATCCATCACCCTCTGCCAGGACTGGACATTCCTGAAATCATTACCTGAAGGGCCAAAGGTAGCCTCCCGGCGCTTGATTGGCTGGGAGGGAGAAGCCACCAGATTAGGAACACATGTGACATCATTACGAGCAAACTTAGTTTGCACCTTTAAGATATTGGATACCTGAACACCGACCGGTTCCACTAACGAGCGATCATTGCCACGAGCAAATTCGTTCAAAGCAAGATCAGAAGACGCCATAAGGAAATCTCCTAAAGAAAAAAAAGAAAAAAAAGGACTAGGGTTACTGCGTAAGCCCTAATTGGGCCGGTGCAACCCGAAACTTTGGGTTGGCGCAGCAAGGGGGAAATGGATGGGGAAAGGGGAAGGGAAATGGGGGGTGAAGGAGAGAAGGAGGAAGGGGGAAGAGCAGCGACGCCTATCGCCAGACTAACGGCAGCCGAAGACGCCGAAGGAGGAGGAAAAGCAACCGGAGAAGAAACAAAAAAGGGCAGAGAAAGAAGCTACGACGCCAAAAAAGATGGGAGACGACCGATGGCCAGATCAAACCACGACCACCTGCGACTAACCGCGAGCAAATCTAACCGGTGAAAGCTGTCTCCGGCCAAAATGGATGCCGAACAGTTCAACCACACAAGACCCAATAATTCTCAGAGAAAACGAAGCTAGACGACACTGCAAATTTGACCAATTCTGCGACCAACCCCGACCATATCTGACTGGCGAAACCCATCTCTGGCTAGATCTGATGCCGAATAGTACAAACCACACAAGACCCACCTAATTCATCGAAAAAATGAAGCGAAAGCAGCACTGCAAGATCCAAAAAAAAGCAAACACCACGGCTTCGGATTTCTGCCGTTCAACCACGACGGCTAAGATTAACCTTCGGGCACTACCAGGGGCGTCGCCGATCGCCAGACTCTGGCATCGACGTCGGAAAACTCACTCATCCTCTCTCTCTCTCTCTCTCACACACACACACTCACACTAAAAAGTCCTAATCTCGACTCGATTGTACTTGAGCACTTACATGTCACGACCTTACTTCTTTCCGCTTATCTGTTCTAAACTTATTACGGCTAGTTTGTTAACCGAATTTGCCCTAGCCCATAAAAGTGCATCAACCGCACTACCATCCTTCTTAAACCTATTTTAACTCAAACTTGTCTTCTCTTATGCTTCTTGCTGCTTAATCATGAGTTTCCACAAAACTGTTCACTGGATGTGGAAAATTACTAAAGCACCCCCGAACATAGGTAAAAATTACCTAAACACCCCCTGCTGACTCTTGCACCAATAAACATTCCAAAATGACTCAAAATATCTGCTTGAAATAATATCAACTCGGTTTTGGATGAAAAAGTCATTTGGTGAAATTTTCGCTCGAAAATTCTTTCCGGATAACCAAACCGAGCGCTAGGGTACTAATTTTGTTAAAAATAACAATTATATTCAAAATGCCATAAAATTTTAGACACTGAAGTGTCTAAGTTGAATAAGATCCCCATAAAATTTTTCAGATTAAAATAACTGAACTTGGTAGTTTTAAAAATTCAAAGTCCTATTTCAAGGATAAAAATATTTAACATCCTTAACAAACTAAAAAAAAATCTCAAAATTCATAGATTGTAGATCTTTTAAAAACAACAAGGGTTTTTCTTTTGTTTTTGGCCAAATTCTGGCTTAAAACTTTTTTTCGAACATAAAGTTTGAAAATAATAAAAGAACAAGACTTTTACTGACAATAATATTCACTATTTGCCTTCTAATGGATCAAAACACACATTTTGTCACCTCCCACAATCACATGTGTCTTTCTTCTGGGTTTGCACTTCCGTAATCTCCTCCTCAACACTCATAAACCATCTTAAACACCACCATTTTCACTCACACCCTTCACATATTCCATCCTTGCATAATTCCACTCTAATTCACCTCATATACACACTCATTGCACGTGCGAGTGGGCGCACACACATGGAGAGAGAGAGAGAGAGAGTCAGAGTCACGTCACACTCCATACCTCTATCCTTGTTTTCCCCTCACTCACACATACATATTATAAACACATACTATTCACTCCTTCAATTCCACTTCATGCCCCCTTGATCCACTTTAATTTCACTTCATTTCCACTTATTTGATACCACAACTTCATTTAACACAAAATCAAATCACAGTTTAATCAAATTCAACCTCGATTTCCCTCAAAGACACACCAAGACACCAAGAAAACACACAAAAAAGACTGACTTTTTAACCTTATTTTGAGGCCTTGTCACTTCTTTGATTCTCCACGAAAACACCTTCTATTTCTGAACAAATTCTTTCTTTCTCTTCCTTCTGTAACTTTTCAATTCAGCCCTTCACAAAATTCTGCCTAGATTTTCTTCAATTTTTCCCTTAAACAACTGCTCTACATTGAAGGCTGATTTTTGCTTGACTTTGATGGTCGATAACTCCTCTAATTATTCACCCAATTGCCTTCTGTTTCTTACGTCTTCTTCCTCTCTCTTTCCTCTGTAACTTCTTAGTTGAAACTTTTCCGAAATTCACTTTGGATTTTCCTATATTCTCTCTCAAACAGCAGTTCCTGAGATATTCCCTCATGCCATCTCAACTCCCACTTAGCTTCACATGCACACATTCCACCTCTTGGAATTTGAGGTGTCATTGCCTTATGTTTGTGGCAGTCTTTGGTAGCCACGAAATCATGCAAGTCTTTTTTAAATAATAATTAAAAATTAATTATAATCACTATTTTTTTAATCAAGGATATTACATCCTCCCCCTTAAGAAAAATTTCGTCCTTGAAATTTAAAATAAAGTAACTTAATCCGAAAATAAGCGGGGGTATCTTTGCCGCATCAGAGCTTTGGGTTCCCAGGTGGCCTTTTTTACTACGTGATTTCTCGAAATCACCTTGACCACCGGTACTACTTTAGAGCGAAGTACTTGATCTTTTCTGTCAACCACTTCAACATGTACCGGGACATACTTCCTTAGCATAGACACATGGAACACATTATGTAAGTGATCCAACTCTGGGGGTAACTCAAATTTATAAGCTACTACTTCAATCCTTGACAAGATCTTGAATGGTCCTATGAATCTAGGACCTTAACTTTCCTTTTCTCCCAACCGCATAATCCCTTTCCACGATGACAACTTAAAAAATACGAGGTCACCTACTTCAAATTCCAATGCTATCCGTCTCTTATCGGCGTAGCTCTTTTGCCTACTCTGCGCTGGATTAAGCCTATCTCGATATGAGATAATCGTCTCTCTTCGATTACATCTCAGCAAATTGGAGTGCTGCATCTTCGATCATATAATGCTTCATACAATGCAATACCAATGCTTGTTTGATAACCATTGTTATATGAAAACTCAATTAAGGGTAATTGTTCATCCCAATTTTCTCCAAAGTCTAAAACACAAGCTCTTAACATATCCTCCAAAATCTGGAGATCAAGTAGCATAGGCCAAATCTCCATCTGGAACAGGCTACTGCTCCCTTCTCCTTTTACTCGCACAACGATTTCAAGCTTGTACAAGTTGTCTACAATAGTCTTATGTCGGGTAATCATGGAATGTAGGTTCTCTGGTTTCTTTCTGCTCAAGCCATCAACTACCATATTCGCCTTCTTTGGGTGGTGCAATGTAGAGCAATCATAATCTTTAAGAAGTTCCAACCATCTTCTCTACCGCATATTAAGCTCCTTCTGTGTTAAAATATATTTTAAACTTTTGTAATCCGTATAAATTTTACATGTTGCACCATATAGGCAGTGTCTCCAAATTTTCAAGGCACCACACCACTGCTACTAGCTCTCCAAGTCATGTGTTGGATAGTTCCTCTCGTGGTTTTTCAGCTGCCTTGATGCCTAAGCAATTACTTTCCCATTCTGTATAAGAACACATCCTACTCCTTTTTGGGACGCATCACTATAAATCACAAACCCATCAGACCCAGAAGGTAATGTAAGTACTGGAAGTGACCTTTCCTTCAGTTCTAAGAAGCTACATTCGCACTTTTCTGTCCAGTTAAACTTCACATTCTTCTGGGTCAGGTTGGTCAGTGGGGAGGCAATCTTAGAAAATTCTTTAATGAACCTTCGATAATACCTGGCTAGGCCTAGAAAACTACGAACCTCAAACACGGACGTCAAACGCTCCCAGTTTGATACCGATTTGACTTTTATGGGATCTACCGATATTCCTTCATTTGTCACCACGTGACCCAAGAACTGTACCTTTTCAAACTAGAACTCACACTTCTTGAATTTGGCATATAATTTGTGTTCTCTCAATATTTGTAAAACTTGTCTCAAATGTTGGACATGTTCTCCTTTGCTCTTTGAGTATATCAGAATATCATCGATAAAAACGACAACACAACGATCAAGATACTATCAAAAGACTCGATTCATCAAATCCATAAAGGCTGTCGGGACATTATTCAACCCAAAAGGCATCACCAGAAATTCATAATGCCCATACCTGGTCCTAAAGGAACTCTTAGCAATGTCAATTTCCTTCACCTTCAATTGATGATATCCCGATCTAAGATCAATCTTAGATAAATATTAGCGCCCTGCAACTGATAAAAAAAATCATATATACGAGGCGAAGGATACTTATTCTTGATCCTTACCTTATTCAGTTCTTGGTAATCGATACATAGCTTCATAGACCCACCCTTCTTCTTTACAAATAATACTGGGGCCCTCCATGGTGAGAAACTATGATGAATAAATCCTAGCTTCAATAGTTCTTCCGGTTGTACCTTCAACTCATTTATCTTGGAAGGTGCCAACCTATAAGGTGTCCTGGATATGGGACCAGTTTCGGGAACTAAATCAATACTGAACTCCACTTCCCTGTCTGGTGGTAGCCCTGGAAGATCTTCGGGAAATGCTTCTAGAAATTTGTTGACTATTAGTATATGCTCCATTTGTGGTTCACTAACACGAATATTATATACTTGTGCCAGATATCCTCGACACCCGTTACAAAGATAACGACGAGCTTGTAGAGCAGGTATTTGGTAAGGAGGCTTTACCACCTTATCTCCTTGTATGACAAGTTCAGGTGTATTAGGCATTGACAACTTAATCAACTTACGGTGACAATCTACGTTAGCATGATGCGCAACTAACCAATCCATTACGAGGATTACGTCAAAGTCCCCCAGATCTAAGGGTACAAGATTAGTATACAAGATCTGATCAGCTACTTGAATCAAACATTCCTTATATATATTTAGTGGCTAGAAGGGAATTGCCACTAGGTATCATATGTTCACCGCAAGTATGGCATCAAGTGATTGACAAGGTATCATTAACTTTTCCTCAAATGCTAATGAAACAAAGGAATGGTTAGCACCAGAATCAAACAATACAAGGGCTTTATGAGAACAGACATGGAAAGTATCTGTCACCACCTCTTCATATTTTATAACTTCTTTCAATTCCAGAGCGTGAGTATGACCTATTACTCTCGGCCTTCAATCTATGGCTAGTGTCTTTCGCTGGGGACATTCCTTAAGCGTTATGTCCCGGTAGTTGGCACTCGTAACAAACTAGCTGATTCAACATGCAATCATTCACTCTGTGGTCCTGATTGCCACACTTAAAGCAAACTCCTGTTGCTTTTACACAGTTGGTGCCCTCATGCCTCATTTCACACCAACAACGTTCTCAAATTTCACCCATTTGCCCAGAACATTGTCTAGATTTTCCTTCTTCTGTCGTCTTTCTAAATTTCCTTCCGCTATGCCTGCCCTTGTCTTGACCTCTATTCCGATTCCCTCCTTGCTCCCTTCACTCCTCCCATGCTTCTCGACTTTTCGCTTCCACCAACAATGCCTTCTCTACCGCCTTAGAAAACATTCGTAGTTAAAAAAAATTCACTATTCTCCTTAAGGGTTGTCTTAAACCCTCTTCAAAGCGCTTGGCTTTGCCGTCCTCCGTAATTACTTGATGAGGAGCAAAGCGGGCCAGTTCATCAAATTCCCGGATGTACGCCTCCACTGTTTTGTCTTTTGTTTCAATCCAAGAAAATCTGTTTCCAACCTTTTTTGTACACTCAAAGGAAAATACTTTTCCTCAAATAGCCCCTTAAATTGGCTCCACTTGATATAGGTTGAATTTCCTCTCCTCTTTTCCTCCACTCGCTTCTGTACATCCCACCAATAAGTTGCCGCCCCATGTAACATATGCGTAGCAAACATAGCCTTCTGATGTTTTCCTCAACCTGTTATCTCAACGTCTTTGCCATTTCCTTTAGCCAAGTAACGGCTTTTATTGGATCACTTCCTCCGTGAAATTCGCTAGGTCAAGCATCTTGAAAATGTGGAAACCTACATTCCTTCCTTTTCGCTATTGGAACCGTTGTATTAGCAGTAGCCGGTTGCGCTGTAGGTGTTGCTACAACCTCTCGCAAAAGTCCCACCAGTTCTCTTCTTAAATCCTCTCTATTAATTTCTGCTCTATTACCGTTGTTATTCCCCACGATGGCGCCTTTGGTGTTGGCCAAAGACGCTTCAGTCTGAGGTTCTTTTTTGCGGAGAGTCTATTTCTTGTCTTTCCAGCATAAGAACCGCTCGATTTCATAAGTTGCGTACAATTATGAAAGTAGAATGACGAGTCTTATACTCACATATAACAAATGCAATTTCATAAAATAACAACATTAGTACAAGATAAGTCTATGCTACGATCAACATAAAATGATAGATTCTGCATCTAGTCATACAACATTTAACTTTTTTGGACAACCCACATGCTAGCGTCTACCATGTCCTCAACCAATCTATTTACCTTCTTCTTTTTCCTGAGGTATTTTATCTCATTATCCGCTATAATTCTCAGGGATTCTAACTGATTGAACAGTTCATCCTTCTGGCTGGAGACTTTATATATTTTCGTCTCTAAAAGTTCGTGACCTTCTTCCTAGACCACTCACTCGGTCCTTCTTCTTTCACTTCTATATCAGCTGGATAAGGCTGATCATCCTCTACTTCCTCTACCTCGGGGCCTTCAAACTCTAGACCAGGGGCTCCTCATCTGGATCCACTAGGTCATCCTTAAGTTCTTCGAGGTCTTCCTCATCGCCAACATCGGGGTTCAACACATCCATCATATAATCTTCAATCTACCCTCCCATATTTGCCGTTGCACCTGTCATTTCCTGTAATAATAATAGAATGACAATCCTTATAAAACAATTATGCCTTGGTCGGTCTAGGCTTATACATCTTGGTTACACTGTTACATTCATCCTCCTAATCTCTTATCAAAATTTACATGATTTTCTAAGACCCAAACAGTCTACAGAATCATATAACCTAATATTTGATACCACCTGTGACACCCCCAGCCCAAGTGACGTCACCGGAGCTGAGATGTCAATCATGTCAACATCACAATCTTGAATATAACAGAGAGCTACTACAACATTCGAATTTCAAAGGAAAGGCACATAATACATCCTTGCAAAAATTTTCTTGAAAGTACACATTGTACTGCACCGGAAATTGTATAACTTTAATACAACTTAATAATTACACCCAAATTTGCATCATTGTGGTGACACATCCCTCACGAAACTTCAACACAATTTCTCTTTACCTTTACCAGAGGTTTCTCGTCGTTCAAACCTAGCACCGGAAAAACACGTCATATAAGGAATGAGCACAAATCGCTCAGTAAGGATAATATGAGGAGGACAATGCACAACCCTTTCCCAAATATCGGAGAATCAATCATAAATTTTCGACGAAGGCAAAGGATTTAAGGATGCTAAGAACAAATATTTACAACCATCTTGTTGCATCACCTTTGTTCAGACTGAGTGGCTCAAGCCCAACAGAACATCATCATTTTCACTTGGACAGACTCGTGGACTATGCACAATCAAATAGAGGTAGGAGATCTATACCTCTATTTGATTGTGTCCATATTTGTGTTTGTTATACTACTTGGAGTTAATATCTGTTATTTTACTTTAAATTAATATATGTTTGTATGTGATTTGTTAAGTGTGAATATTATGATAATCATAAAGTATGAATATTTGTTAAGTATGACATTTGTATTTGTTAAGTATGAATTATATGATATTCGTATTTGTATTTGTTAAGTATGACTTATATGATATTTAATATGTTTGTATTTAATATGTGATATTTGTATCTAATATGTGATATTTGTATGTAATATATGATATTTGTATGTGTTAATATATGAATTAGTTATATGATTATTTACATGGATTATATGTAATGTGTATGCTAAGCATGATTAATGGACAATTGTGTATGTCATGCTTAATTATTAGTAATTATTTAATAAGACAATTTTATATGTAATTGATTGGTGATAAGTTATAAGATTATCTACATTGCTTATATGCAATATTTTATGCTTAGCGTGATTAATGAACAATTATGCGTATCAAGCTTAATTATATGCCTAGAGTAATTATTGATACGGCCTATTGCATTTGAAGTTTGACCAAAAATGTTTAATGTGTAAATTGTGATTATATGCTTGGATGCTACTTACTTAATTTATTATGTGGATTTAATTGTATAATTATGATCCACATGTTAATCTCCTACTTGCTAGTTACATGGGTGCTTATAGGATTTGAATGCATTTGAAATATATTCAGTGTGCCTCGTATGCTTATTTGCGTATTTGGAAATATGAGTTTAATTGGATAACATGTTATCGATAAACGGTTTGTACATGTTAAATATGTTTTTTCATGACATATGATTACTTGGGCTTGTCTGACTTGATATGATAATTATGCATGCATACGAGTATGTGTGAATGAGTGCCCAGAAGTAGCCGCAGGGGACGAAGGCCGGCAAATCGGGTTAATTTGGTAACGAGATATATGTCGAGTTTACTCAGCAGGTCGACCTCCCAGGGGTATACGTTGCATGTGACGTATACTACACTCCTCTGGGGTTTATGTTGGTATCTTCGTGAGGTTTAGGCTTTAATCAGTTACGGGTTAGGTTTGATCGTCTTAGTCTTTAAATAATTGGTCTAACACCTCACAGAGGGAAGGATGATAGGTGAGCGAGTATGTGATACGTGGTTATTGATGGTTGGGAAAACGATGGCTATGCCTGGTATATCCCACATCGGTACTATGATTTAAGATTTATGATATGATTTGTCTCGCCCACCATATGATCATATGCCACGCATAAGTGCATGCTAAACTTACGACTCTCCACAATACGTGATTATGATTATGATATTGATTGCTTAGATCAAACATCCATGCTCAGTTGGTGTGTGACAGTTGAGAATGAATGGTTGATCAACAGATTAATGTTTAACATGTTTACTCGTGATATGTTCATGATATGCTATATTAGTAGATAAGTTAATCACGTATTCCTATTGTGTTGTGATATGATAAGGCATGTGCTATGCACTTATTACCTGCACTCACTCATGACGTGATTGTATGCTTTGTGTGAATAGATGTATAGACATTCTGTTGAGTTGCTAAAACTTATTCTTTTCCCCGGTCCACACCTTTCGGTGTGGGCAGTTGACAGGTTCTCGTCGGTGGAGCAATAGATTGGATAATAGTGGCACTTCCAATGGATTAGATATGAAGCATATTTGATTTGTATAAGTTTGTCTAGAGAAGGTAATTTGGTTATGTTGTTTAAGTATGAAATACTACCGATTAAGAAGTACACTTGAGCAAGACATTTGGATTTTTCGCTTCTGCATATATTTGAAGAATAATAGTAATGCTCTGCTTACTTTTGAGGTTGACACGTTAATGATGTGCTTAGTCGGTCAGGCCCATTTTGGGACGTGACAACCTTGATGTATCACCTTTGTTCAAACTGAGCGGCTTAAGCACAACAAAACATCATCATTTCCATTTGGACAGACTCATGGACTATGCATATGCAATGCAAGAGAAAACACTATAGCAAGTAATCATCGAGAGAATATCAAGATAATAAAATCAACAAAATCAAATAAAATCAGTTGCAATGGATGCTCGACTTGACACGACACGATAGACTCTAGCACGCTTCCTCCTATTTTGTCAGTTACTTTATCTTCACGGATCACCAGTTAAACTAGCCGTCCACTTATAGATCCCCCATCACACGGGGTGTTCATCCAGTCTTGCATGAATTAAAAGAGATAGTTTTCATCAAAGGAGCGGACTTATAGAGTATTTCGATCATAAGTCATCAACAACATATCAGAGCTCATCAACGGGCGGATTAAGGAAATTTATTCTACCTTAAGTCCTTAACAGCATAACCCAAGAAGAAGTATCAGGTCATAAGATCAATTGGTGTTCAAGCATAACAATAGGAGTTCAACACGAGCATCATCAACATGGTATGCTAAATGAAACAATGAATAACATAACAAAACCACACTATCCATACTTATTTGGCTTTTTAGCCAATGAACTCCCCGCTTCCGGATTTTTCCAACGAACGGAATTACCTATTCAAACAAAATATTTTTTGTTAGATAGCCTTAACAACAAACACACACCCAACCTTACCCTATTCCGCTTATCTGTTCACAACTTATTACGGCTAATTTGTTAACCGAATTTGCCCTAACCCATAAAAGTGCATCAACCAAACTACCATCCTTCTTAAACCTATTTTAACTCAAACTTCTCTTCTCTTATGCTTCTTGCTGCTTAATCACGAGTTCCCACAAAACTCGTCACTATGTTTGCAAAATTACCAAAACACCTCTGAGCATAGGTAAAATTACCTAAACACTCCTTGCTGGCTCTTCACCAATAAACACTCAAACATGACTCAAAATATCCTTTTGAAGCAGTATCAACTTGTTTTTGGATTAAAAAGTAATTTGGTGAAATTTTTGCTCGAAAATCCTATCTGGATAACCAAACCGAGTGCTTGGGCACTAATTTTGTTAAAAATAACAATCGTATTCGAAATGTCATGAAATTTTTTTGTGTCTCTGCTGAATAAGATCCCCATAAAATTTTCAGATTAAAATAACCTGATTTGGTATTTTTAAAAATTGAAAACCTATTTTAATCATAAAAATATTTAACATCCTTAGCAACCTTCGAAAAATCCCAAAAATTGATAGGTTGTAGATCTTTTAAAACAACAAAGGCTTTTCTTTTGTGTTTGGTCAAATTTTGGCTTAAAATCATGTTTCAAAAATAAAGTTTGAAAATAATAAAAGAAAAAAGACTATTAGTGACAAGAACAGTCAATATTCACCTTCTAATGGATCAAAACACACATTTTCTCTCCTCCCACAATCATCTACGTTTTCTTTTGAGTTTGAACACCCAGAATCTCCTCCTTCGCACTCCTAAACTATCTTAAACACCACCATTTTCATTCACACCCTTCACATACTCCATCCTCGCATAATTCCACTCTAATTCACCTCACATACACACTCATTGCGCGTTACACACACACACACATTACATCCATATTTCCCCTCATTCACACATACATATTATGCAGACAAATAAATTCACCCCGTTTATTCCACTTCATGCCCCTTTAATCCAATTCAGCCTTGATTTCCTTCAAACACACACCAAAACACCAATAACATACACAATAAAGGCTGACTTTTTACCTTACTTTGAGACCCTGTAACTTCTTCAATTCTTCACAAAAACACCTTCTATTTCTTGAAAATTATTCCTTTCTTTTCCTTATGTAACTTCTCGGTTCAAGCCTTCATGAAATTCTGCCTTGATTTTCTTCAATTCCCCCCTCAAACAGCTGCTCCACACAGTGAAGGCTAATTTTTTCCTGAATTTGGTGGTCGATAACTCCTTCAATTTGTCACCAAATTGCCTTTTTTTTTCTTGTGTCTTCTTCCTCTCTCTTTCCTGTATAACTTCTCAGTTGAAACTTTCCCGAAATTCCCTTTGGATTTTCCTATATTATCTCTCAAACAGCAGCACCTGAGATATTCCCTCATGCCACCTCAACTCCTTTTTAGCTTCACATGCACACACTCCACTTCTTGGAACTTTGAGGTTTCATTCCCTTATGTTATGGCTGTCTTTGGTAGCCACAAAATCATGCAAGGTTTTTTTTTTCCTAAAATAATAATAAAAAATTAATTATTATTTTTTAATCAAGGATATTACAATAATAAAGGTGGTTGGATCTATAACTGGTTGGCTATCATCAGTGAAATTAACCATGTGAGGCGATAAGGGTTCTTTCCAAAAATTAGGCTTTACGGGAGGAGAGACTTCGCCTTTGTAGACGAGGTCCTGGAAGGCATGCCAGAGTGTTATCCATGTCTTTGTAGGATGTCCTTTTCCTTGATGATAAGCACAGAAAGATGGGATGTCGTATCCTTCCGGTATAACTACTAGTATGGGGGTAGCGATAGCTTGGATATCATGCCCCCTTTTAATTGTTCAAATAGCTTGGGCAGTTGCACATTCAATGGCGTGAACTTCCTCCTAGGCTTTGTAGTAGCCTCCAATGACAATGTCTGGGGTGCTTGCACATTGTTGATATTGTTGGCAGTGGCTAGCTTCGGTTGCACATTAGAGTTCCTAGATCCTGCTCGATATACCCTAGCTTCGACTCAAAGGAAATAGTTCCCTTATTGAAGGCATCTTCGATTTGTATGAGGGATCCCATTAAGGCCTTAAACGAGGCATGGTAGTGTCGAAGATATAGTCATGGTACATAGGGAGCAGGTTGTTCCTGACGATGTTCACCAATTCCTCTTCTGTTGGGCGGTTCATCATCTAAGCAGCCTTGTTCCTCCATCTCGCAATGAAGGTAGACATTGGTTCTCTCGGCTCCTGTTTAAGGGTTTCTAAATCTCTTCGGGTAATGTCGAATTCGGAATTTTACTGGTGTTGGTTCACTATTTCTCTCACAACATCCTCCCAAGTTTGAACTCGGGCTTTATCCAAAGCGAGGAACGAACAAAGGGGCGGCCTCGTGAGGGTGCGATGGAAAAGTTGAATCGACTGGTTCTAATTTACTCCATAGGGGGCTAGCGCACGATGGACGTCTTAATGTGGATTTTTGGGTCTGTGATCCCGTCAAACTTGTCCATCTCCGGTACTTTGAACTTAGGGGATAACATATCCTCAGGGTTCATGTTAAGGGCACTAAGGTCTAGAGGGTCATCGGCTCTCCTCATTCGAGCGGTTGGGATTCAAACGCTGCCAGTTTATCATTGTATTCTGAACTACATGTTTCACCTCTTCATCCTCAGACTCATACTGCCAGTTAAACTCGGGACCCTTCTTCTTTTCCCTATTTTTCTCTTTCCAGGTATCATCTTCCTTTCCTCTTAAGGATAAGTTTTTGTTTCTTGAAATTTTTGGGGAAGGAAAGGTTCTAACTAACCGTCCGGTCATCTTGGTGGATAAACCGACTGACTGATCAGTGGGGTTAGGGTTTATTTCTGAGAATTTTCTACAAGAAGAGAGATTCCGACTAACCATTCGGTCATCCTTGTGGATAAATGGGCCAGTTAGTCAATGGGTTAGAGTTTATTTCTAGGTGAAATTTTGGAAAAGAGGGGTGCTGACTAACCATCTGGTCATTCGAGTGGATAAACTGGCCGGTTGGTCAGTGGGTTGGATTAGGGTATAAACCAGTAGTTTTGAATTTTATCAGGCAATGCATTTACTGACTAACCGTCCAGTTAGAAGCACGAATAACTGGCCGCTAAGTTTGAGTCTCCCCTCTTTTGCGAGATAACTAGTTAGCTTATCGAATATTCGCTGGTTTTCCTACCAATACGCCATGTGCTAATACATGTATTCTTCTAGAAAGGGCAGAGCACTAAATGGTCCAAGTGTGTGGCTTCTTTCTCAACGCTTGTGTAAGGTTACTCCATCGGCTCGGCTTACCATATACCTCATCCTGGAAACTCAGGTAGTTAATAATTGGTGATCACCAGTATGTGTACAAGCCGCTTAATATACCAAGAAATCAGGAGGGCCGATTAGTACAAGGCTGTGGACTTGAGGTACAGTCAAAAGATCGCCTTAAAACCAGGAGGTCCAAGGGCTTCAACCGTTGCCCTCGAGTGGGTGGTTTAGGGAAAGACGTACGCATGTCTGAGGCAGCAAATAAAAGCACAAGTACTACAGTTATATCACATAATACATGTCACATAATACAAAGAAAATATAACAAGGCCAAAGATCAATAAAAAATTTCAAGTCTAGTCCTCTTATTATTTTTTAGTCCTTAACGGAGTCGCCACTATAGCGAACTGCCTCAAAAAGTCCTATGGAAAGGAAAATTTTAGGGAGTCGCCATCTTATTTAATTTAAGCAAGATAAAATTAGAATAAAACCAATAAATGACTTTAAAATGTCCAAAACGACAACTAATCTATCGAAAACAGAGAAATGGGTTCAAGGACTAAATTATGTAGTGGGAAGGTGTTAGGCACACCCTTTCGGTCTCTAGTTCATTTATATTATTTTTTGCCTTTAAAAACATATAACAAGTAAAATGTGCAATAGCACTAACCCTTAGTTTATTTTTGTACTTTTTGCTTGTACTCGACATCAGGGTGAGGTAGAGTGCCATAACAAAACAACATTGGTGGACTTAAAAGCTACGAGTTGTAGCTGTAGGATGTGGCAATTAACAGGTATACCTTGCAAGCATGTTTTGGCTTCAATCTACCAAAGTAGAGAGAAGCCAAAATCATATGTTCAGCCCATCTATAGCAAGGATACCTAGCTCTAGGCTTATGGTAGCATGATTCACCTAGTACCTAAGGAGAGGTATTGCGTGAAGACTGGTCTTCATCTATTTGTCCCGCCATATTAGTAGACCAAAGAAGTTGAGAAGGACTGGTGATGAGCCCAAAAGTGAGAACAACATTTCAAGGACGGACACTAGTAAGGACCACTCCACCTTAGTTCTTGTTATTTTTTAATTTTTCTTTTGATCCTGATTAAGTATTAAAACTCATTGTGGCTGTAAACTTCTGGTGGCAGTACAAGTGAGGCATCATGATTTGGATTAGATAGTAGAACACAGTGCAATGTGGCAAGGGTAAATTCATCAGTTCTTTTGATTTTTATTTCATACGGACATTTTTTCACTTTACTTACTGTTCTTTTTGGTTTAGAACTAGGTATTCACTCGTAATTCACTGATAGTGCCACTGCTACTGCACATGCAGGTGCAAGTGCAAGTGCAATTACAATTACAATTATAAATGCAAGTGCAAATAACGATGGTAGTCCAGCGAGAAATGCAAAAGGAGTCGTAAAGAAGTATAGTGGATAGCTGTGTGGAAGATTTGCACTGAAGAAGATTGGCAGCCCCAAGTACATGGCACCTGGTGATGCTGCTAGTGAAACACGAGTAGTTGGACCTGCTACTACACCACCACCTGTGGCTAATGCTGCACACGAGGCTAGATTTGCTACTGCAGTTGCTGTGTCCAGAAATTTTCCTCCTTATATGGATCAAAAGGACTTCAATTGGTGCTGCTTCAACACCTATTGCTGCTTCTAGCAGGTTAAATTTTATTGAGACCTCAAGGGGAAAGGCTATGCTTGAAGATGCTTTAAGAAGGCAGCAGACCAACGAACTTCCTAACAAAAAGACACAGAAGGCTCCTGTTGTAAAGCAAGCGACTGTTGGTGGGAAAAAGGATCTTGTTGGCAAGAAGAAAAAATGTATTGATGTATTGACAGTGAAGCCTATGTATGTTGGGTAGGAGCTTATTTTGGACAGTAGTTGCTATATTGGTCAGTAGTTGTTGTATTCCTATATATTTGTACACTTCTACTTGGATAGTAGTTGATATATTGGCTCAAATTTATAAGAATTTGTGGGTTAAGGCTCAAGAAGAGTGCAAGGAAAAGGTGTCATAATTGTTGTTGACGACCTCTCAAACCATGTTTTCCCATTTTTGTGCTTTTGAATCTTTAAATATTCAGAAGTCCACCGGGGGTACACCCGATTCATTGGTTTATGGGTATGGAAGCAGTGTTGCTGGTTGAATTTCCTTATTTGCGAGTACTTTTGGAAAATCAATTAGCCGAGGAAGATTGGGTTTTTGAAACCACTTCGAAGAGCTAGCATTGGTAGATGAAAAGCGATTGAAAGCTCTCTCTATCACATCTAGGGTTATTAGAGATGAATCGCCTGAGCATTCAACAAGTGGAAGAGCGCGGCTTGAAAGAAAAGGGGTTTAGTAATGAAAGCAAATATTGGATAAGTCTGGAAACCCCAGTAAAAATTTGATCCTAATTGCTTGGGACCCTATATGATCAAGCAAATTATGACTGGAGGTGTAGCGCAGTTAGTCGACTTAGATGGAATTAAATTGTCACAACTTGTCAACTGTCGATTAAAGAAATATCATGCTTGAAATGTAAATGAGTTACGAATGACCTAATCCTCCATAGGAACAGTACCCAGCACACACATTTTAATGTGACACTTCAGATGGAGGTAAGTAGGCAACCCATGAAGATGCACCAGGTGCCGTCAAATTTTAAGAAAAAGGCTCTTATTTTCATTGGCATTGTAATATCCCAATATTTACTTATGCTAAGTTATTTCTTTAAAATAAATAAGTTTGTGGTCTTTTTCTATCACAAACATTCATTCGAATCAATAGCAGAGATATCTTAGAGCTACTGAAAGTTTCAGTCGATGAATAGTATTTCAGTCGATGAATAGTGTTTGCTTCGAATGAATGGTATTTCAGTCGAATGAAAACTTTTGCTCAGGCGATGAATATAATTTCAGTCGATGAATAGTGTTTCAGTCGAATGAATAGTGTTTGCTTCGAATGAAAAGTTTTTTTTAAATCGAAAAGAAGAAAGGACTGAAGGATTTAGTCGAAAGAACACTTTTCCTTCGAATAAAAGTGTAATTTGTCAATTAAAGTTTTCCTTTAAATAGTCTTTTATTTCTTTCTAGCCTTTATTGTCTCTGTTTCTCTTCGTTACGACTGAGAGAGCAGGGGAGAAGGCTTGGGAAGCTCTTTAAGATCTAAGGTAGTGTTTTAAGGATTTTTATTACCAAAAAGCTTGATTAAGGTATGAAATTTTATCGTTTTTTGCTTTGACAATGGTATTTCGAATCTGAAAACTTATGCTTTCGTCAGTCCTGTTCATCTCTATTTGTTTATTTTGGTTTTGTTCAAGTTTTGCCTGCGTTTAGAACATTGGTTGTCATACTTTGAATCTGTACATTTGTGGCCGTCAATTTAAAATTGATATTGACTATGTTTGAACAACTCTCATTTTGAGAGGGTCCTTTGGACACACATGTTTGACTATGCTGGCGATCAATGGATGCCTAGCACGCTATCGGTAGCATACGTTTGATGTTTGTATGTTTAGTTCAACGTTTGAGTCGTATGACCAACATAGTCACCGTATATTTTGTTGTGTAGCGTTCCCTGCATATTATATATATGTTTAAAGTGAAATGCTTAATTACGTTTGTTTCGGTATTTGATAGTAAAATATGGATTGCTCACATTCCGTCGAGTATTTGTTGTTCGATTCCATTAGTTCCGCTTTGAGATTCTGTCAATTTCGGCACCTTACTGGGCTATTCGAGCTCACCCTATTACTCTATCTTGCCCCTTGCCACAAGTGAAAGAAGTGACTAAGGAATCTTATGACAGCGATGAAGTTTTGAGAGTTAGTTATAGTTAATTAAACTTTGTAGTGTTAGTTTGAGAACCTTACCCGGATGTGGGTAATTTGATTTAATTGACTTGGTGTAATTTGTTTTAGCCGATGTGTTTTTAGAAGATTGTTTTGTAAGGGATTATTAAGAGAATGGATCGTATTAGATTTTCATTTTATGGAGATATTTAGTTGTTCTGTTTATACCGATGTCACTAGATTTATAGCGATATTTTAGGAACTTCGATTACGGTCACAGCTCCCGTTTTGGGGGCGGGACAAGGTTGGTATCAGAGCATAGGTTTGTGATTATGTAGACTCGTGTGAGCCTAAGTTTAAATCGTTTCGAACTAAATGTACGACTAAATTGGTCCCTTTTGCTACCAAAATCATTTTTATTTAGCGTGTATCCTTTGTACGTTTGTAAGCTTATACGGTTTCATTTGGTGTGTTAGGATTACTATGCCTCCTAAATGCGCTAGTCGTGACACCAACAATCTTCACAATCTACTAATGAATGATGGAGTTGCTGACGCCATTGAACAAGGATTTCAGAACTTAGCGAACTTAATAGCCAGAGATGGCTGGATACCGCTGAATCAAAATCAAAGGCAAAGGCATAATGATGGAATTAGGACTGGAGATGTTGAAAATTTTAAAAATTTAGTGCCCGCATTTAAGGGGGAACCTGATCCAGAGAAGGCTGAAGCGTGGGTGAACCAAAATGAGAAGGTGTTTGACTTTGGAACAGTAGCGACGAACAGAAGATGGCATATGCTATTTTCATGTTAGCAGATGAAGTTGACCATTTGTGGAAAATGGTCAAGCACACTCAAAGAATCAACGCTACTCATCCCATGACTTGAGAGCGATTTAAAAGTATTTTCTTCAAGAAATACTTTTCTCAAAATGTAAAAGTTCAGAAGGAGGAAGAATTCTTGAAGCTGGTATAGAATGATATGACAAAGGCACAATATGAGGCGAAGTTCACCTTATTGTCTAGATATGCCCCGCATCTGGTTGACACTGAGAATCGTAAAGCAAGAATGTTTGAGAAAGGATTAAGGCGTGATATTAAGAACATGTTGTTGGCTCTGAAGCTTCTGACTTATGCCAAGGTGGTTGAACGAGCTGAAATTCTAGAGGCAGACTATGAAGAGTTTCAAAAAGAGAAGGAGGAAATGAGGCATAAGAAAGGCCGTATAGAAACTTCAGACAAGAGCAAGGGTGGTGGTCAGAATAAGAAGAAATCAACTTTACAAGAAGGCATACGATTGACTCGAAATGTTATAAATGTTTGTGATATCTGCGGCAAGGATCATGGAGATAAGCCCTGCCATTGTTTGACAAACTCTTGCTTCAACTGCGGGAATGTGGGGCATTATGCTATGGAGTGCCCATTTCTGAAGAAAGAGAGACCGAGGGAGAAAACTTATAACACTCAGACTCAGGGTGGGGCCAAGCCATCTACAGGGGATCAGAGGCCTAGAGTGGAAGACCGTGCTTATGCTTTGACAGCCACGGATGCCATAGCTTCCAATGACGTGGTGGCAGGTACAATTCAGATCGGTTCTTATTCATTTCATGCATTATTAGACCCTAGATCCATACATTCTCTTATAACCTTTTTCTCTTAGACGTAAGTTCGGTTTAGAACCACAGTCCTTAGAATTTGAATTGATGATTGATACCCCAGTGGGGAATCTATTTTAGTATATAAGGCTGACAACTCTTGTTTGGTTCACATTGAGCGTAGAGAGTTACCTGAGTTACCTGCTGATCTTATAACTATGGATATTCACGATTTTGACGTTATTCTTGGGAAGGACTGGTTGTCTTCTTATCATGCCTCATTGGATTGTGATGCCAAGGAAGTAAACTTCCAAATTTCAAGTCAATCTAAGTTTAAGTTTAAGGGTTATACTCTCATTATTGCTTCTTGTCTTATTTCTACCTTACGGGCTAGACGTTTGCTTAGGAAGGGGTATCAGGGATTTTTAGCTCACATTATGGATACTTGTATAGCTGATCAGAACTTGTCAGATATTCCAGTCGTTAGTGAAGTTTTAGACGTGTTTCTCGAAGAGCTCCCTGGTCTTCCTCCGAATCGTGAAATCGAGTTTGTTATAGATCTTGTACCAATAGCCGCTCCAATTTCTAAATCTCTCTACCATATGGCTCATGTTGAGCTCAAAGAGCTTAAAGTGAAACTCCAGGATTTGCTTGAGAAGGGCTTTGTTCGCCTAAGCGTCTCTCCTTGGGGTGCTCTCATTTTATTTGTAAAGAAGGACAGAAGAATGAGATTGTGCATTGATTATAGGGAGTTGAACCATATCACAGTTCATATTAAGTACCATTTGCCATGGATTGATGACTTGTTCGACCAACTGCAGGGAGCTGAATATCTCCAAAATTGACCTGAGGTCAGGTTACCACCAATTGAGGGTTAGGAGGGAAGATATATCCAAGACTGTTTTATGTACAAGATACAGACACTATGAGTTTTTAGTGATGTCGTTTGGGTTGACTAATGCACTCGCAGCACTTATGGATTTAATGAATCGGGTCTTCAAGCAATACTTGGACCAATTTGTCATAGTCATTATTGATGACATACTGATTTATTCCAAAAGCAAGGAAGAGGATGAATAACATTTACGTATGGTGCTGCAGATTCTGAGGGAAGAAAAGCTTTATGCCAAGTTTAAGAAATGTGAATTTTGGCTTGAGAAAGTTGTGTTTTTAAGGCATGTGGTGTCTAAAGATGGGATCTCGATGGACCTATCTAAGATAGAGGTAGTATGGAATTAGGAAAAACCAAAGACAGTTAGAGAAGTTCGTAGTTTCCTTGGTTTGGCTGGCTATTATCGCAGGTTTGTAGAGGGATTTTCAAAACCTGCTACCCTATTAATTTGGTTGACTTCGGAAGAAGGTTAATGTTGAGTGGTCAGAAGAATGTGATCATAGTTTTCAGGAGTTAAAGAAAAGACTAGTTTCAGCTCTAGTCCTTTCTCTGCCTTCAGGGACCGGAGGATTTGTGATATATAGCGATGCTTCACGGAAAGGTCTGGGATGCGTGTTAATGCAGCATGGGCAAGTTATTGCTTACGGTTCATGGCAACTCAAAACGTATGAAATGAACTATCCAACACATGACTTGGAGTTAGCTGCCGTTGTTTTTGCCTTGAAAATTTGGAGGCATTATCTCTATGGTGAGACGTGTGAGATATACACAGATCACAAGAGTTGAATATGCAACAACGTCGATGGTTAGAATTGCTTAAGGACTATGATTGCAAGATTTTGTATCATCCAGGAAGGCCAATGTGGTTCCAGATGCTCTTAGTAGAAAAAATAATGGTACATTTGCAGCTCTTTTGAATTCACAAAAGGAAATTCTTGCGGATCTTGAAAGTTTGGTTGTGGATGTTTTGGTTCCTGAGCCTGGGAATTATTTTGGTAATTTAATGGCGCAACCTACCTTGATCGAAAGAATTAAACAAGCTCAAACTTTAGATTCAAAATTAATTAAGATCAGAGAACAAGTTAGAAAAGGTCAACATCCAGAGTTCAGGATTGATGCAGGGGGGGCATTACGTTTTGGAACCAGACTGTATGTTCCTTTTGATGTAGGGTTAGAGGAAATAATACATGATGAGCATAGTTCAGGCTTCACATTACATCCAGGCAGTACTAAGATGTATCGGGATTTACGAGACGTGTTTTGGTGGAACGATATGAAAAGAGAGATAGTAGACTTTGTTGCTCGATGTCTTATTTGTAAGTAAGTTAAAGTAGAACATCAACGACCTTACCATCCCTCAGTGGAAGTGGGAACATATCGCTATGGACTTTGTGTCTGGTTTGCCTAGGACAAGGCAAGGTCATGATTCAGTTTGGGTAATGATCGATCGTCTGACTAAGTCAGCGCATTTTATCCCGGTTAAAGTTACCTATAGCTTAGAGAGATTGGCCAAACTCTATATTCAGGAGATTGTTCGACTCCACGGTGTGCCCGTTTCAATAGTTTCCGATAGAGATGCACGTTTTACATCGAGGTTCTGGCGTGGTTTGCAAAATGCCCTGGGTACTCGACTTAACCTTAGTACAATTTATCATCCTCAAAGTGATGGACAGTAGAAAGGACTATTCAAATTCTAAAGGACATGCTCAGGGCTTGCTCACTAAACTTTAAAGGTAGTTGGGTTCATCAACTGTCGCTTGTTGAGTTTGCATATAACAATAGCTTCCAGGCTAGTATTGGTATGGCACCGTTTGAAGCTTTGTACGGTCGAAGGTGAAGAACACCAACTTGCTGGTATGAGGCTGGAGAGGGAGAAACTTCTGGGTGCCTTGGGGCCAGAGATAGTACAAGTTATATCTGAGAAAATTTTGTTTGATTAAGGATAATTTGCTAGTTGCTCAGAGTCGCCAGAAGAGTTATGCTGACAATAGAAGACGTGAGCTAGAGTTTGAAGTAGGAGACCATGTATTTCTCAAGGTGTCACCCTTGGAAATGAGTAATGTGGTATGGGAAGAAGGGCAAGCTTAGCCCTAGATTTATTGGACCATTCGAGATCTTATGGAGGGTTGGACCAATCGTGTAACATTCCAGAATTTCCGGAACGTTAACACTCTCTCGATCAATGACACTGAGACAATAATAATCTCATAACCAAATGGACAGTCATTATCAGCACAACTAAACCTTTAATCAAACCATACTCTCATTAGACTGTCATAAATGATACATCAATCTATGTCTAAAAAACTTTAAAATAACAATAATAACCCACTCAGGGGTTCAAATGACTAAGACTGAAACTTAAATTCTCTTTTCCTCGCTCTGCTCAGATCTAATCCATACCCAATGCGATCTACTGTTTATTATCACCTGCGGAAATGAAGTCAAACGTGAATGAGCTTTTGCGAACTTAGTAAGGTCGCTCAAACGAAGAAATTGCGAAATAACTCACAGATGCAATTCAATGATGGTTTTTCAAGAGTTTCAAATGAATCATAACTAGTTCGATCAGATATCAATATAATTTTTAGATACGGTGCAAACGATTACAAGTACTATTGAACATGAGCAATTGCAAAGCCACACAGGCAGTGCAGGGTAATCACTTAGCAAAGCCACAAAGGCGATGCTCACTAACACTTTACACCGGCTAGTCCATCAAGGCACTAGCCCACACCAATACACCGGCTAGTCCGTCAAGGTACTAGCCCACACCAACACACCGGCTAGTCCGTCAAGGTACTAGCCCACACCAATATCCTCCAACATACACCAACTCTAGCCAAAACACGCCAATGCAAAATCTCATGTCAATTTAACAGAACGACAACAAACGATAATATAATGATTAAATCGATGCACAACGAGATATAAATACAGAGCATCAAATATGATTTCCAATAAACGCGTAAGTCTCAAAACAGGGCATTAAAGGCAAAGAATGTACATTTAAACTATAACGGACTTCAAAGAAAATTCGATAACAATACAGAAAAAAAATTATGAGGACAAATAGATGAACCTGGGCTTCGGATAGAAATCTTTTACCTCGATCCAAGCTACATGCTGCTAAACAGCCTCAATCCACAATCGTTTGAATTAACCTAGATCGGCAAATTATTTATCAGAACACTATCCATACTAAATTATTATAAACTTAATATAACTACCCATAATGTACTCATTCCTCTACCCAGAACAATGAAATTCGAAGCGGGTTCCACACACGGCCAACCTATCCCGATTCGTCACTCTCCTCGAGACTCAGAAATACCCCAAATAATGTTTTTAATTTTCATTAACCATTCTTTATAGCTTAATAAATCATATAGAATAAAAATATAATTTTGAATATTTTTGAGTATTTTCAAATTAAAATAATTTTTTTAAATACACTAAAAACCCATAAATTCCCATAATTACTTCTGGCTGAAAATAAAAACTCATAATTTTTTAAAAGTCTTAATATATGTATACAAATTATAGAAATTGAAATTAGAATTTAAAAGGCATGAAAACTATTTTTAAATTATTCATTTTGATAAAAACCAATGCGATACATAAATTATAGAAAATTAACTCTAAAAATCACCAAATTTATACTGAGTCTTTATTATACTATAAAAACATTACTCTAATTTTTTACAAAACATTTTAATGAGTTTAAAGTCTCAAAAGAATTTTATAAGTTTGAACTTGCAGAAAATATAACAAATACATATGATTTCTGAAAATTATAAAAATTTGCCACAAATCCTAATATAGCCCAACGTACTATACTGTAAATTTTGACATGCTAATAATCATTGTGCGCCTCCCAACACATGTGTAAGATCCTAACGCTAATAGGTGGTACACTTGTGTAAGCACATGGTATATAAATTCGTTACTGCTGCCTCAAAACCTACTTCATCTCTTTTTTCTCTTTATCCTTTGCACCCTCAGAACATTTATAAATCCACCTCCTCACGTTATACATTCACTATATAATTATTTATATACCTAATACACACAATACACTCACATTTTCACTCACATAACACACATTCATGCACCTGTATTCATACCCACTCAGGTTCGCATATCCAAGAATATACCCATTTCACCAAACGTGCACACAGTATGTATGTATATATATATATATATATATATATATATATATATAACACAACACTCTATACACACACTTGAACACCCCACTTACACACACACACTCATTTACACCAACACACATGCACGCATATGTCTCTCACCCCCACACCCATTTATTTACAAAACACCACAATACTTCCCAAAGCACACTGCATATGTGATGCCAAGGAAAGTGGGTTCGTACTTACGTGGAGGTGCCGCAAAGGCTGCGGGCCGAGTCAGATGCCAAGTATGTTGATGTAGGACACAATAAGGGTGGAACAAGGGCAGAGACCAAGGGCTTCCCAGACAGAGCCTGAGGGTGGTAGTGCTGCGAGGGCGATAGCGTAGGATGAATACACGACGACAGTCATAGTCCGATGCTTAGGTCCAGAGTCAGGGTCCTGTATGTTTATCTTTCTAGGATTCTAGAGTGAGAAAGTGAAAATATTATGAAAATGTCAGAACCTCAATCTTCCGTCCTAAACGAATTCTCAAGACCTCTATTTATAGAGATTGAGATGATGATGTCATTAATGACACATGGCGCTCCCCGAGAATGACACGTCACCGGGGTCCACGGGTGCCGGTGCTCCACGGACTGTCGGATCGCATATTCACTCGGCCTGACCCGCACAGCGTCGCTCTGTCTGTCTGGAAAGACTGGCTCCCACAACGTCGGTATGGCCAGAGAACCCCTTGATCTAGCCACCAATCCAAGCCCTTGCAGAGTCCCACAGGCCTGATAACGGTGGGGAAGACCCGACGCCCAACTGCCAGGTGAACTAGGGGCGATGCCCTCCGAAGACCTGCTCCCGTCTCGGAGTGACCCGGGGGTCATAGTCCCTAGGGGTGCCGACGCAAGCCCCCAGTGCCGGAGCATGTAGGCCAGTCACGTAGGCACCCTGGCGAAGATAGTGTCCCGAAGGAGTCGTCTATTCCATAGGCCGAGGGAGCGTCCCGGAGGAGCCGTCTACCTGGTCGACCAAGGTAGCATCCTGGAGTAGCCGGCTGCCTGGCAGAAAGGGAGTCTCCGCGCCGGAGAGCTTATAGCTCCCTGGCAAAGATAGGGTCCCGGAAGAGTCACCTATCCCCGCGGGTAAGTCTTTGTGTCGGAGCACTCAGAGCGCGTCAAGGTAGCATCCCAGAGGAGTCATCTACCTGGCGGAAGGGGAGTTGGAGAGCTCCCTGGTGGAGATAGTGTCCCGGAGGAGTCGCCTATCCCCGCGGGTGAGTCCTTGTGCCGGAGCACTCGGAGCGCGTCAAGGTAGCATCCCGGAGGAGCCGTCTACCCGACTAGCCGAGGTAGCATCCCGGAGGAGCCGTCTACCTGGTGGAAGGAGAGTTAAAGAGCTCCCTGGCTGAGATAGTGTCCAAGAGGAGTCGCCTATCCCCGTGGGTGAGTCCTGGGGCTGGAGCACTTGGAGCCCATCAAGGTAGCATCCAGGAGGAGGCATCTACCCGATTGGCCGAGGTAGCATCCTGGAGGAGCCGTCTGCCTGGCGGAAGGGGAGTTGAAGAGCTCCCTGGCGGTGATAGTGTCCCAGAGGAGTCGCCTATCCCCGCGGGTGATGTACACTCCAGAGAGTAGGTCGAAGCATGTTCCACGACCAAGGCAAGGTGCGCATGGTGTGGTGAATGAGTGTGGTGCCCGGGGGGCATGTAACATGATTGTGGCGCATGGGCGCGATGAAGTGAGTATGGTGTCGAGGGCACGGTAGTGTGACAGAGGGCCTGGGGGCAGGGCTGTATCAGCGGCACGGTGCGTGGGCGCGGCGGAGTGTTCAAGTTTAGCGCCCGGACACCGGCGACGGGGGTCGCAGAGTTGTGTCTGGGCGACGGGGGTCGCAGAGTTATGTCCGGCGACGGGGTGACGGAGTTATGTCCGGGCGACGGGGGTCGAGGAATTGTGTCCGGGCGACGGGTCGCGGAGTTATGTCCAGGCGATGGTGTCGCGGAGTTGTGTATGGTCCCTTGAAGAGAAGTGAAGGTGTTAAGTATGGAGACCAAAGGCCAACCCATAGGGGAAGTCCAAGGCCAACCCTTAGGGGGAGGCCAAGGCCAAGGCCAAGGGAAGGCCGAGGCCGACCCCCAAGAAGAGGTCGAGGCCGACCCCAAGGGGAAGGCCAAGGCCAGGGCCGACCCCAAGGGGAAGGCCAAGGCCAGGGCCGACCCCAAGGGGAAGGCCAAGGCCGAGGCCGACCCCAAGGGGATGGCCAAGGCCGAGGCCGACCCCAAGGGGAAGGCCAAGGCCAACTTCCTTGGGCGAGTAGCATGGTGCGGTGATGGGCGACATGCGAAGTNCGGCGGTCAAAGTGTCATGAGGCTTTGCGCGAAAATGAGCTTCTGAGTGACGAAGTAACGTGACGAAACTGAGAAGTGCACGTGACTTGAGCGTGCATGCTTTGACCGATTGTGAGCGTTGAAAATGTCTGTTGCTTGTGCGGACGTGTCATGCAAAATGGGACCACTGTGGGCCTTTTGGTGCGACCAGGATAGATTGGGAACATAAGCCCCCTGCGTGTGGTGTGTGTGGAGGGGCAACCCGAGCGGGCACCACACGCATAAACACTTAGCAAGATTTTGATGTTGTTTGGCCTGCTAGTTGTTGAGGTCGTTTATGCATGATGATGATGAAGAGTAGGTGGCTCGAGCCACCTCGTGCACCACCTACGAAAGCTTGGAATGCGTGAGGGTTGAGAAAAAGGCACGATGATAGGGCGTAGGGGTGCGAGCATGTAAACGGTGCTCGGGCGACGGACGACGAGTGTCGAACAATGAGTAGACGTAAGTGGTTCGAGCTACCTCGCGCACCACCTACCAAGGACATTGATTTCGAGGGACATCGTCATGAGGGACGTGACAAGGGCGCGGTAGGACATCGCGATGCGGGGGCAGTCCACGACAGGCGCATGGGCGTGGGCAATGCACGTCTGTCTATGTCGCAAAAAAAAAATTGAAGTTGCCGGCTTTGGATGAAGGGAGGAGAGGGGAGGGGAAGGAGGGGGCGGGGTCGGCCTAGGGGAGGGGGTTGGGGAGGCCGAGGCCGAAGGAGGGGAGGGGGAAGTTGGAGGGGAAAAAGGAAGGGGAAGAAGGGGGCGGCAGCGGGGTGCCGCGGGTGGCCGAGGGGCGGGGGGAAGGAGGGGCGGAGGAGAGAAAAAAGGGAGGTGGGGGCGAGACCAAGGGGTCGGCGCCGGGAAGGGAGGGCTACCAGTCGAGGTCGAAGGGGGTGCGGCGCATGGAGGGCTGGGCGGCGGCGGCTGGGAAGAGAAAGAGATGAGGGAGAAAAGAATTAGGGTTAGGGTTTTGGGGGACACGAGCTAGTGGGTCGCGAGGTTGGGTGATCCAGGATTGTGATGGGAATGGGGCGCGCGGGTTGGGCGCGCGAGTCAGATGGGTTCGCGGGTAGGGTTTGCCCAGATGACTTTTTCTTTTTGAATTTGAATCTGAAATTTGAAAAATTTTTTTGCAGCCCTAAAGAGGGAGCCCCCAATGAAGATTTTTCACAATGTGCAAGATGAGAGAGAGAGAAATGGGATGGGAGAAGAATGAAGCTTTTCCATAAGAAAGAGAGAAGTTGTGTATGAAGTGGGAAAATGGTGATATGGTGTTGGATGGTGAGAGGGAGAGTGAATGGAGGTATAAAGAGAGTGATGAGAGCATGAATGTGGAGAGCATGTGGGGAAGATAAAAAACTTGAAATTTTTTCTAACTGTTGAATAATCTTCAAGTCACACGGGTATTCCGGGGCATGCATCGGCTGCCCTCTCTTGTCAGGCGCCTGTCCCTTCCTTGGGACTGACGCTTGCGGTTGTTGTCGTCGTTACTGGCTGCTTCCATCGTCGCGGCCAAGGCAATATGAGGTTGGGGCTTTGGGGTCTTTGACGAACCGACCGAGTCATAGGTGCGTCGTGCAGCTTCCTTGAGATGTCCCCAAGACCGAAGCTGGAGGTTTTCAAGGTAGACCCTGTAGGTGTCCTTCATGTTCTTGATGCAAATGGGTACAAGGGTTTCATTTTTGCTGAAGTCAGTGCACTCCAAGCACTTGTGATAAAATCGCGTAAGATAGGTGTTGAGGTCTTCCCCGGGATTCTGACGGATCCCGTCAATGTCAACGATGGTCACACGTTATGTCTCATAGTGAAACTTGTCAAGGAAGAGCTGGACCATGTCGGACCATGAGTGGATAGTACTTTCAAGAATTTGATGATACCAAGAGTAGGCGAGGCCAGTCAGGGACTTATGAAATTCCCGAAGCTTCAAAGTGTCGTCTTCCCCGTAGTGCTCCAGGGAGCCAGCAAAACAGGTGAAGTGCTCGCAGGCGTTGCCTTCTTTGCCGTTGAACAAGGTGAAGGATGGTTGCTTGTACTTGACAGGGTAGGGCTTGGTAGCGAGGCTGCCAGAGTAGGGAGCATGACCTGACAGCTTAGAGGGGGAGTGGGGTAAGGATGACTGCTTGAGACGGTGAATGAGGGCATCAAGGTCATGCTTGGTGATGTACGACGCATGTGAGGGTTTGTGCCCTGTCGGGATGATCCGGGCACCAGAGCCCCCAGACAGTGCAACCTGAGGCATTGAGGGGATGACGATGGTAGAGAGGGGTTGGTGATGGGGAGCAACTTGTTGGTGCATGGTTTGCATATGGGTGGTGTCAGCTGCTAGAGGTCGATCGTCAGGAAAGGTCGACTGGAGTAAGCCGGGGGAATGACTTGTGTTTAGGTTTCGCCTGGTTATGTTCGGGTTAGGCTCCATCTCAATTGATTCGTGAGTCTCCAAAGTGCTTCGAGTAAGGGTAAGGCGTGGCGTCGCAGGCTGAGGTGCCGAGAGTCCTACTGTCGAGGGCCCGGAGGACCAAGGCAGCGGTGGTCGCGACACTGGGACCTGAGCAGTTTCCAAAACTAGCCTTGGTCCTGAAGGTTGAATATGAGCAGGAGGGGCCAAACCTGGAGCTTAGGACGACACGGGGTGAGTAGTGGGCATAGGGTGCAGAGCTCTAAGACTTCAGGAAGTCGGTGATTGTGAAGTCAAGACTTGGATTGATTTTTGCATTTCTAGGATGACAGCCATGAGAGAAGATTGAGAGTCTTGGAGCTCGGCGATGGTAGGAGTAAAATGTTAGATTATGGCCACATCGGGTGCATCCATCTCGGGTAGAGGCTGGAGTTGGTTGTGGCTGGTCTCTTCTTGATCGTCAAGATGATGCTCCTCTTGGACGGTGCGGATGAGGCCTTGGCTGGTAGCCCTCGTAACTCTTTGTTGTATAGGCATGGAGACTGAGTGTGGAAGATAGACAGACTGTAATACGATTCTCACCTCCCAAGTAGAGTCGCCAAAACGATTCCAAGGAAAGTGGGTTCGTACCTACGTGGAGGTGCCACAAAGGCTGCAGTCCGAGTCAGATGCCAAGTATGTTAATGTGAGACACAGCAAGGGCGGAACAAGGGCAGAGACGAAGGCTTCCCAGACAGAGCTTGAGGGTGGCAGTGTTGTGAGGGCGATAGCGCATGATGAATACACGACGACAGTCACAGTCCGATGCTTAGGTCCAGAGTTAGGGTCCTGTATGTTTCTCTCTCTAGGATTCTAGAGTGAGAAAGTGAAAATATGTTCTGAAAATGTCCAAACCTCAATCTTCCGTTCCAAATGTATTCTCAAGACCTCTATTTATAGAGATTGAGATGATGATGTCATTAACCGACACGTGGCACTCCCCAGGAGTGACACGTCACTGGGGCGTCCACGGGTGCCGATGCTCCACGGACTGTCGGATTGCATATTCAACCAGCCTACCCCGCACAGCGTCACCCTGTCTGTCTGGAAAGACTGGCTCCCACAACGTCGATGTAGCCAGCGAACCCTTTGATCTAGCCTCCAATCCAAGCCCTTGTAGAGTCCCGCAGGCCTGGCAGCGGTGGGGAAGCACCGACGCCCAACTAACAGGGGAACTGGGAGGGAGGCCCTCCGAAGACCTGCTTCCGTCTCGGAGTGACCCGGGGGTAATAGTCCTTAGGGATGCCGACGGAAGCCCCTAGTACCGAAGCACGTAGGCCAGTCATGCAAACACCCTAGCGGAGATAGTGTCCCGGAGGAGTCGCCTATTCCATAGGCCGAGGTAGCGTCCCGAAGGAGCCATCTACCTGGCGCGGTAGCATCCCGGAGGAGCCTTCTACCTGGCAGAAGGGAGTCTTCGTGCCGGACCACTTAGATCGCCCTGGCACAGGTAGTGTCCCGGAGGAGTCGCCTATCCCCGCGGGCGAGTCCTCGTGCCGGAGCACTCGGAGCGCGTCAAGGTAGCATCCCGGAGGAGCCGTCTACCTGGCGGAAGGGGAGTTGAAGAGCTCTCTGGCAGAGATAGTGTCCCGGAGGAGTCGCCTATCCCCGTGGGTGCTCTTGTGCCGGAGCACTCGGAGCGAGTCAATGTAGCATCCCGGAGGAGCCGTCTACCCGACTGGCCGAGGTAGCATCCCGGAGGAGCCATCTACCTGGCAGAAAGGGATTTAAAGAGCTCCCTGACGATGATAGTGTCCCAGAGGAGTCGCCTATCCCCGTGGGTGATGTACACTCCAGAGAGTGGGTCGAAGCATATTCTATGACCAAGGCAAGGTGCGCATGGTGTGATGAATGAGTGTGGTGCCCGGGGGTCATGTAACATGATTGTGGCGCATGGGCGCGATGAAATGAGTATGGTGTCGGGAGCACGGTAGTGTGATAGAGATCCAAGGGGCACGGCGGT
Source organism: Escallonia rubra (assembly GCA_033065855.1). NCBI lineage: Eukaryota > Viridiplantae > Streptophyta > Magnoliopsida > Escalloniales > Escalloniaceae > Escallonia > Escallonia rubra. The sequence goes on along the minus strand of JAVXUO010001467.1, from coordinate 5,612 downwards.
ATCAGCGGCACAGGGGTCGTGGAGTTATGTCTGGGCGACGGGGGTCGCGGAGTTGTGTCCTGGCGACGGGGTTGCGGAGTTGTGTCCGGGCGATGGGGTTGCGGAGTTGTGTCCTGACGACGTGGTCGCGGAATTGTGTCTGGGCGACGGGGTCGCGGAGTTGTGTCCGGGCGACGGGGTCGCCGAGTTTTGTCCGGGCGACGGGGGTCGCGGAGTTGTGTCCGGGGAAGAGGTCGCGTAGTTGTGTCCGGGCGACCGGGGTCGCGTAGTTTTGTCCGGGTGACGGGGGTCGCGGAATTGTGCATGGTCCCTTGAAGATAAGTGAAGGTGTTAAGTATGGAGACCAAAGGTCAACCCATAAAGGAAGTCCAAGGCCAACCCTTAGGGGGAAGCCAAGGCCAACGGCAAGGGAAGGCCAAGGCTGACCCCCAAGGGGAGGCCGAGGCCGAGGCCGACCCCAAGGGGAAGGCCAAGGCCGAGGCTGACCCCAAGGGGAATGCCAAGGCCGAGGCCGACCCCAAGGGGAATGCCAAGGCCGAGGCTAACCCCAAGGGGAAGGCCAAGGCCAACTTCCTTGGGCAAGTGCCATGGTGCGCCGATGGGCGACATGCGAAGTGCGACAATCGAAGTGTCATGAGGCTTTGCGCGAATATGAGCTTCTATGTGACGAAGTGACGTAACGAAATTGAGAAGTGCACGTAACTTGAGGGTGCATGCTTTGACCGGTCGCGACGGTTCAAAATCTCTGTTGCTTCTGCAGACGTTTCATGCAAAGTGGGACCACTGTGTGCCTTTTGGTGCGACCAGTATAAGTTGGGAACAATATGCACACTCACGGAGCACATCTTGCTCCTGTCACACTTCCTCTCCTTTCCTTATCTTTTCCAACACAATCCATCACTCATTTACACAAGCCTCCATGCACTTCACAACCTTGCAAAACCCATATTCAGATACATCTTTACACATTCCCACATATACACACTTGAGCACCTAATAAACTACACTCTAAGCCACACCCAGTATCCATCACCTACCTCGCACCCGCATATAACCACAAGCACAAATATCTTATTTACCACTTACCCACACACTCACATAAACACAATACCCATGTATGATTCCCCATACACAGCTGCCTTCTCCTTCCACACCCAGTGCCTCGTGGCAGTGGGTCTCTCCTCCCTTTCTTCTTTTTTTTTACTTGATCAACTCTTAGTGTTACAAACCTCAAACTTCCAGGGAACTAAAATTAATCTGCCATCACATCCGCAAAGTTAATATCCACATATTATGATTTTACTCCTTGGTTACTCATAACTACTCCCACAATCTCTTCATAATTCTAGTAGCGTTAAACCAAGAAGTGTTAAAAACCATGAATCAACAGAAACGAGTAAAAGTTTCCGCATAAGACTGAGAAAATCTTCAAGCCCCCTTTATTCCCTAAACAATGAATGGATTAGAGAAGAACAATAGAAAATTTCTTACTTGACAATTTTTCGCCGGAAGGATCTCTTCCTCTCTTCTTCTCTTTCTGAGTCTCTCTCTTTCTCTCGAAAGTAGTTTCACGGCTTAAAGGGGTGGTTGCCCCAGAACATGCCACACACACACACACACCCACGCACGCACGCACACACACACACACACACACACACATATATATATATATATATATATATATATATGTGTGTGTGTGTGTGTGTGTGTGTGTGTGTGTGTGTCGTGATCCATTCCTAGCGCTGACAAGTTGCCAGCGTGATCTGGCCGTCCGCTACATTATGTAGCGGACGGTGAAAAAAATGGCGCTCGTGGCGCGTGATCTGGCCGTCCATTCTCACGCGTGGACGACCAGATCGCGCTAACAACTTGGGTTAAGTTGCCAATGCTAAATCACGATCATATATATATATATATATATATATATATATATATATATATATATATATATATGTATATACACTATGTGCACGTGTGGTGAAATGGGTATATTCTTGGATATGCGAACCTGAGTGGGTATGAATACAGGTGCATGAGTGTGTGTTATGTGAGTGAAAATGTGAGTGTATTGTGTGTATTAGGTATATAAATAATTATATAGTGAATGTATAATGTGAGGAGGTGGATTTATAAATGTTCTGAGGCTGCAGAGGATAAAGAGAAAAAAGAGATGAAGTAGGTTTTGAGCCAATAGTAAGGAATTTCTGTACCCTGTGCTTACACAAGTGTATCGCCTATTAGCTTTAGGATCCGACGCATGTGTTGGGAGGTGCACAATGATCATTATCATGTCAAAATTTACAGTATACTACATTAGGCTATATTAGGATTTGCGGCGAAAGTTTATAATTTTCTGAAATCTATTTTCTACAAGTTCGGACTTATAAAATTCTTTTGAGCCTTTAAACTAATGAAAATATTTTGGAAAATTTTGAGTAATGTTTTTATAGTATAAGGAAGACTCGGTATAAATTTGGTTATTTTTAGAGTTGATTTGCAATAATATCTGTATCACATTGGTTTTAGAAAAATGAATAATTTAAAATTAGTTTTAATGCTTTATAAATTTTAATTTAAATTTATATAATTTTTATACTTATATTAAGACTTTTATAAAAATTATGAGTCTTTATTTCTTACTAGAAGCAATTATGGCTATTTATGGGTTTTGAGTGTATTTAAAAAAATTATTTTTAATTCAAAAATATTCAAAAATATATTTTTATTCTATATGCTTTATTAAGCTATAAAGAGTGCTTAATGAAAATTAAAAATATTTTTGGGGTATTTCTGAGCCTCGATGAGTGTCATGAATTTCGAGATAGGTTGGTCATGTATGGGACCCGCTTCGAATTTCGTCGTCCGGGTTGAGAAGTGAGTGCGCTATGGGTAGTTATATTAGGTTTATAATATATTAGTGTGGATAGTGTTTTGATAAATAATTTGCCCGACCTAGTTGATTCCAATGGATTTTGGATCGAGGCTGTTTAGCAGTGCAAAGCTTGGATCGAGGTAAAAGATTTCTATCCGAAGCCCAGGTTCATCTATTTGTCCTCATAATTTTTTTTATGTATTATTATCAATCTTTCTTTGGACTCCGTTATAGTTGAAATGTGCATTGTTTGCCTTTAATGCCCTGTTTTGAGCCTTACACCTTTATTAGAAATCCTATTCAATGCTCTGTATTTATTTCTCGTTGTGCATCGATTTATTCATTGTATTATCATTTGTTGTCATTCTGTTAAATTGACATGAGATTCTGCATTGGTGTGTTATGGCAAGAGTTGGTGTATAATAGAGGATATTGGTATGGGCTAGTACCTTGACGGACTAGCCGGTGTATTGATGTGGACTAGTGCCTTGATGGACTAGCCGGTGGAAAGTGTTAGTGAGCATCGCCTTTGTGGCTTTGCTAAGTTATTACCCTGCACTCCATGTGTGGCTTTGCAATTGCTCATATTCAATAGTATTCGTGATTGTTTGCATCGTATCTAAAAATTATAATTATATCTGATCGAACTAGTTATGATTCTTTTGAAACTCTTGAAGAATTATTGTTCAATTGCATCTGTGAATTGTTTCGTAATTTCTTCATTTGAGAGACCTGATCGCATTGGGTGTGGATTAGCTCTGAGTCGAGCGAGGGAAAGAGAATTTAAGTTTCAGTCTTAGTCATTAGTACCCTGCATGGGTTATGATTTTTATTTAAAAGTTTTTAGACATGGATTGATGTATCATTTATGACAGTCTACTGAGAGTATTGTTTGATTAAGGGTTTAGATGCTCTGATGATGATTGTCCATTTGATTATGAAGTTATCATTGTCTTAGTGTCATTGATCGAGCGAGTGTTAACGTTCCGAAAATTCCGGGATGTTACAAGTCGCTTACTAGGTTGTCTTACCTCCAAGTTTGTCACAAGTGGATGATGTGTTTCATGTGTCTACATTGAGGAAATACGTACCAAATCCTTCACACATTATTCATGACAAACTTGTGGAGATTAGGGATGATCTGTCATACGAGGAATACCCAGTGGAGATTTTAGACCGCAAGGAGCAAATTTTACGTACAAAAACTGTTAAGTTAGTTAAGCTGCTTTAGCGCAACCATTCAATGGAAGAAGCCACTTGGGAACTCGAGGATGCTATCGAGAAAAGCACCATCAGCTTTTAACGTTTAAGGTACGTTTTAATTCTGAGGACATAATTCTTTTAAGAGGGGGAGAATGTAATACCCCAATATTTACTTATGCTAAGTTTTTTTTTTAAATAAATAAGTATTTACATAACTAAATAAATAAGTTTGTACTCTTTTTATATCACAAAGATTCATTTGAATCAATAGCAGAGATATCTTAGAGCTGCTGAAAGTTTCAGTCGATGAATAGTGTTTCAGTCAAATGAATAGTGTTTCCTTAGAATGAAAAGTGTTTCCGTCGATCAATAGTGTTTGCTTCGAATGAAAACTTTTGCTTCGAATGGAAAGTTTTTTTTAAATCGAAAAGAAGAAAGACTAAAGGATTAAGTTAAAAGAACACTTTTCCTTCGAATAAAAGTGTAATTTGTCAATTAAGGTTTTCCTTTAAATAGTTATTTATTTCTTTCTAGCCCCTTATTGTTCTCTGTTTCTCTTCCGTACAAATGAAAGAGCAGGGGAGAAGGCTTGGGAGGTTAGTTTAAAAGCTGGTGTTTTAAGGATTCTCATTACCAAAAAGCTTTATTATCGCTTTTTGCTGTGACGAGGGTATTTCGAATCTGAAAACTTATGCTTTCGTCAGTCCCGTTCATCTCTATTTTTTTTTTAGTTCTGTTCAAGTTTTGCCTTCATTTAGAACATTGGTTGTCATACTTTGAATCCATACATTTATGGCCGTCAAATTAAAATTGACATTGACTATGTTTGAACAACTCTCATTTTGAGAGGGTCCTTTAGACACACATGTTTGATTATGCTGGCGATCAGTGGACGCCTAGCACGCTATCGGTAGCATACGTTTGATGTTTGTATGTTTAGTTCAACGTTTGAGTCGTATGACCAACATAGTCACCGTATATTTTGTTGTGTAGCGTTCCCTGCATATTATATATATGTTTAAAGTGAAATGCTTAATTACGTTTGTTTCGGTATTTGATAGTAAAATATGGATTGCTCACATTCCGTCGAGTATTTGTTGTTCGATTCCATTAGTTCCGCTTTGAGATTCTGCCAATTTTGGTACCTTACTAGGCTATTCGAGCTCCCCCTATTACTCTATCTTGCCCCTTGCCGCAGGTGAAAGAAGTGACTAAGGATTCTTATGACATCATTGAAGTTTTGAGAGTTAATCATAGTTAATAAAACTTTGTAGTCTTAGTTTGAGAACCTTACCCGGATGTGGGTAATTTGATTGAATTGACTTGGTGTAATTTATTTTAGCCGCTGCGTTTTTAGAAGATTGTTTTGTATGGGATTATTAAGAGAATGGATCATATTAAATTTTCGTTTTATGGAGATATTTTCTTCCAAAAGATTTAGTTGCTCTGTTTATACCGCTATCACGAGAGTTATAGCGATATTTCAGGAACTTTGATTACTGTCACGGCTTCCATTTTGGGGGCGTGACAGGCATCA
>JAVXUO010001072.1:0-63866 GCA_033065855.1 Escallonia rubra | reverse complement strand
GTATTATCAATTGTTGTCGTTCTGTTAAATTGACTTGTGATTCTGCATTGGCGTGTTTTGGCGGGAGTTGGTGTATGTTGGGGGAAATTGGGGTGGGCTAGTAACTTGACGGACTAGGCGGTGTAATGGTGTGGGCTAGTGCCTTGAAGGACTAGCCGGTGTAAAGTGTTAGTGAGCATCGCCTTTGGGGCTTTGCTAAGTCATTACCCTGCACTCCATGTGTGGCTTTGTAATTACTCATGTTCAATAGTATTCGTGATTGTTTGCATCGTATCTGAAAATCATATTAATATCTGATCGAACTAGTTATGATTCATTTGAAACTCTTGAAGAATTATTGTTCAATTGCATCTGTGAATTGTTTCGTAATTTCTTCATTTGAGAGACCTGATCGCATTGGGTGTGGATTAGCTCTGAGTCCAGCGAGGGAAAGAGAATTTAAGTTTCAGTCTTGGTCATTAGAACCCCTGCATGGGTTATGATTTTTATTTAAAAGTTTTTAGACATGGATTGATGTATCATTTATGACAGTCTACTGAGAGTATGGTTTGATTAAAGGTTTAGATACGCTGATGATGACTGTCCATTTGGTTATGAGATTATCATTGTCTCAGTGTCATTGATCGAGCGAGTGTTAACGTTCCGAAAATTCCGGGATGTTACAAGTCGCTTACTAGGTTGTCTTACCTCCAAGTTTGTCACAAGTGGATGATGTGTTTCATGTGTCTACATTGAGGAAATACGTACCAAATCCTTCACACATTATTCATGACAAACTTGTGGAGATTCGGGAGGATCTATCATACAAAGAACACCCAGTGGAGATTTTAGACCGCAAGGATCAAATTTTACGCTAAAAAACTATTAAGTTAGTTAAGGTGCTTTGGCGTAATCATTCAATGGAAAAAGCCACTTGAGAACTCGAGCTTGCTATCGCGAAAAGCACCATCAGCTCTTAACGTTTAAGGTACGCTTAAATTCCGAGGACGATTCTTTTAAGGTGGGGATAATGTAATACCCCAATATTTACTTATGCTAAGTTTTTTTTTTTTTTAATTAAGTATTTACATAACTAAATAAATAAGTTTGTGCTCTTTTTATATCACAAAGATTCATTCGAATCAATAGCAGAGATATCTTAGAGCTGCTGAAAGTTTCAGTCGATGAATAGTGTTTCAGTCGAATGAATAGTGTTTCAGTCGATCAATAGTGTTTGCTTCGAATGAAAACTTTTGCTTCGAATGAAAAAAAAATTTAAATAGAAAAGAAGAAAGGACTGAAGGATTAAGTCGAAACAACACTTTTCCTTCGAATAAAAGTGTAATTTGTCAATTAAAGTTTTCCTTTAAATAGTCTTTTATTTCTTTCTAGCCCCTTATTATTCTCTGTTTCTCTTCCGTACGACTGAAAGAGTAGGGGAGAAGGCTTGGGAGGCTCTTTAAGTTCTAAGCTGGTGTTTTAAGGATTCTCATTACCAAAAAGCTTGATTAACGTAAGGGCTTTTATCGGTTTTTGCTGTGACAAGACGATTTCCAATCTGAAAACTTATGCTTTCGTCAGTCCCGTTCATCTCTATTTTTTTTTTTAGTTCTGTTCAAGTTTTGCCTGCGTTTAGAACATTGGTTGTCATACTTTGAATCTGTGCATTTGTGGCCGTAGATTTCAAATGGATATTCACTATGTTTGAACAACTCTCAAATTGAGAGGGTCCTTTGGACACATGTTTGTTTATGCTGGCGATCGGTGGACGCCTAGCACGCTACCGGTATCATACGTTTGATGTTTGTACGTTTGGTTCGACGTTTGGGTCGTATGACCAACATAGTCACCGTATATTTTGTTGTGTAGCGTTCCCTGCATATTATATATATGTTTAAAGTGAAATGCTTAATTACGTTTGTTTCGGTATTTGATAGTAAAATATGGATTGCTCACATTCCGTCGAGTATTTGTTGTTCGATTCCATTAGTTCCGCTTTGAGATTCTGAAAATTTCGGTACCTTACTGGGCTATTCGAGCTCACCTTATTACTCTATCTTGCCCCTTGCCACAGGTGAAAGAAGTGACTAAGGATTCTTATGACAACAATGAAGTTTTGAGAGTTAGTTATAGTTAATTAAACTTTGTAGTCTTAGTTTGAGAACCTTACCCGGATGTGGGTAATTTGATTGAATTGACTTGGTGTAATTTATTTTAGCCGCTGCGTTTTTAGAAGATTGTTTTGTATGGGATTATTAAGAGAATGGATCATATTAAATTTTCGTTTTATGGAGCTATTTTCTTCCAAAAGATTTAGTTGCTCTGTTTATACCGCTATCACCAGAGTTATAGCGATATTTTAGGAACTTTGATTACTGTCACGGCTTCCATTTTGGGGGCGTGACAGGCATCGACTTTGATTACATTCTTGAATAAAAAAAAATGAAAAGCCTGCTGATGCCAAGGAAAGTGGGTTCGTACTTACGTGGAGGTGCGACAAGGAATGCAGTCCGAGTCAGATGCCAAGTATGTTGATGTGAGACACAACAAGGGTGGAACAAGGGCAGAGACCAAGAGCTTCCCAGACAGAGCCTGAAGGTGGCAGTGCTGCGAGGAAGATGCGCGGTATGTTTCTCTCTCTAGGATTCTAGAGTGAGAGAGTGAAAATGTGAGAGTGAAGAAGAAGTCCCCCAAATGAATTCTCAAGACCTCTATTTATAGAGATTGAGATAATGATGTCATTAACCGACACGTGGCGCTCCCCGGGAGTGACACGTCACCGGGGGGTCCACGGGTGCCGGTGCTCCACGGACTGTCGGATCGCATATTCACCTGGCCTGCTCCTTACAGTGTCGTGTTGTCTGTCTGGAAAGACTGGCTCCCACAACGTCGGTGTGGCCAGAGAACCCCTTGATCTAGCCTCCAATCCAAGCCCTTGCGGAGTCCCACAGGCCTGGCAGCGGTGGGGAAGACCCGACGCCCAACTGCCAGGTGAACTAGGCGTGATGCCCTCCGAAGACCTGCTCCCGTCTCGGAGTGACCCGGGGGTCATAGTCCCTAGGGGTGCCGACGCAAGCCCCCAATGCCGGAGCACGTAGGCCAGTCACGCAGGCACCCTGACGGAGATAGTGTCCCAGAGGAGTCGCCTATTCCGCAGGCCGAGGTAGCATCCCGGAGGAGCCGTCTACCTGGCCGGCCAAGGTAGCATCCCGGAGGAGCCGTCTACCTGGCCGGCCAAGGTAGCATCCCGGAGGAGCCGTCTACCTGGCAGAAGGGGAGTCTTCGTGCCGGAGCACTTGGAGCTCCCTCGCAGAGATAGTGTCCCGGAGTAGTCGCATATCCCCGCGGGTGAGTCCTTGTGCTGGAGCACTCGAAGCGCGTCAAGGTAGCATCACGGAGGAGCCATCTACCTGGCAGAAGAGGAGTTGAAGAGCTCCCTGGCGGAGATAGTGTCCCGGAGGAGTCGCCTATCCCCGCGGGTGAGTCCTTGTGCCGGAGCACTCAGAGCACGTCAAGGTAGCATCCCGGAGGATCCATCTACCCGACTGGCCGAGGTAGCATCCTGAAGAATCCGTCTACCTGGCCGAAGGGGAGTTAAAGAGCTTCCTGGCGGTGATAGTGTCCCGGAGGAGTCGCCTATCCCCGCGGGTGAGTCCTTGTGCCGGAGCACTCAAAGCACGTCAAGGTAGCATCCCGGAGGATCCATCTACCCGACTGGCCAAGGTAGCATCCCGAAGGAGCCATCTACCTGGCGGAAGGGGAGTTAAAGAGCTCCCTGGCGTTGATAGTGTCCCGGAGAAGTCGCCTATCCCCGCGGGTGAGTCCTTGTGCCGGAGCACTCGAAGCACGTCTAGGTAGCATCCCGGAGGAGCCGTCTACCTGGCGGGAGGGGAGTTGAAGAGCTCCCTGGCGGAGATAGTGTCCCGGAGGAGTCGCCTATCCCCGCAGGATGTTGCACACTCCGGAGAGTGGGTTGAAGCATGTTCCATGACCAAGGCAAGGTGCGCATGGTGTGGTGAATGAGTGCGGTGCCCGGGGGCATGGTAGTGACAGAGTACTTGGGGGCACGGCTGTATAAGCGGCGCTGCGCACGGGCACGGCGGAATGTTTAAGTGCGGTACCCGGACGCCGGCAACGAGGGTCGCAGAGTTGTGTCCGGGCCCGGTCGCGGAGTTGCGTCCGGGCGAAGGGGGTCGCGGAGTTGTGTCCGGGCGAAGGGGGTCACGGAGTTCTGTCCGGGCGACCGGGGTCGCGGAGTTGTGCTCGAGCCACCGGGGTCGCGGAGTTGTGTCCGGGCGAAGGGGGTCACGGAGTTCTGTCCGGGCGACCGGGGTCGCGGAGTTGTGCATGGTCCCTTGAAGAGAAGTGTAGGTGTTAAGTATGTTGACCAAAGGTCAACCCATAAGGGAAGGCCAAGGCCACCCGCTTGGGGGAAGGCCAAGGCCAACCCTAAGGGAAGGCCGAGGCCGACCCCAAGGGGAGGCCGTGGCCGAGGCTGACCCCAAGGGGAAGTCCAAGGCCGAGGCCGTCCTCAAGGGAAGGCCGAGGCCGAGGCCGACCCCAAGGGGAAGGCCAAGGCCAACTTCCTTGGGCAAGTGCCATGGTGCGTCGATGGGCGACATGCGAAGTACGACGGTCGAAGTGTCATGAGGCTTTGAGTTAAAATGAGCTTCTATGTAACGAAGTAACGTAACGAAATTGAGAAGTGCACGTGAGTTGAGTATGCATGCTTTGAACGGTTGTGAGCGTTGAAAATGAATGTTGCTTGTGCAGATGTGTCAAGAAAAATGGGACCACTGTGGGCCTTTTGGTGCGACCAGGATAGGTTGGGAACATAAGCCCCCTGCGTGTGGTGTGTGGGGAGGGGCAACCCGAGCGGGCACCGCACGCGTAAACACTTAGCAAGATTTTGATGTTTTTTGGCCGGCGAGTTGTTGAGGTCGTCAATGCTTGATGATGATGAAGAGTAGGTGGCTTGAGCCACCTCGTGCACCACCTACAAAAGCTTGGAATGCTTGGGGGTTGAGACAAAGTCACGATGATAGGGCGTAGTGGTACGAGCATGTAAACGGCGCCCGGGCGACGGACGACGAGTGTCGAACAATGAGTTGGATTAGGTGGTTCGAGCTACCTCGTGCACCACCTACCAATGATGTGATGTCGAGGGACATCGTCATGAGGGGCGCGACGATGGCGCGGTTGAACGTCGCGATGCGGGGGCAGTCCACGACGGGTGCATGTGCGCGGTCAATGCACGTCACTCTATGTTGCAAAAAAAAATATTGAAGTTTCCGGCCTTGGATGTCGGCCATGATGTGAAGGTCGAAGGTGGCGGGGTGAACTTCGGTGTTATGACTGAAGTGAAGAAGTTGTGGAGGGGGAGCGCGTTGGTTGTCATGCTGATATTTTTTTTTTTTTGCATGCTTGTGAGGATGGTTGGTGATGGTTGTCGGCCGTTGGGTGAATGTGTGTAGGCCGAAGTTTGGAGGGTAAGCCTTGATGTGGTATGAACCGAAGAGTGGCCTTGGTGATGGAGGCCGCAGTAGGCATGGAGGATGGTCATGCGTTAGAGTTGAACGTTCGCCGCGGGTCATGGAAAGAAGGTGAAGGTTGAAGGTGGTGTTGCTTTGGTTTTGGGAATGCCAAAATGGGTGGCCTTGATGGTGGCCGAAGGTGAAGGGAGGGGGAGGAGGATGAAGGGCGAAGGTTGAAGAGGGGGAGGGGTGGGCCTCGGCCTTAGGGGGGGGGTGCGGGTGGGCCTCGGCGTTGGGGAAGGGGTTGGGGAGGCTGAGGCCGAAAGAGGATGGGGGAGGAAGGGGGAAGGGGGAGGGGGAAGGGGGAAGGGGGAAGGGAGGCGGGGCGGGGTGATGGCGGCACGAGGCCGAGGGGGAACATGGGGCGAGGGAGAGTAGGAAGGTGAAGGGATGAGAGGGGAGGGGAAGGAGGGGGGCTGAGTCGGCCTAGGGGAGGGGGTTGGGGAGGCCGAGGCCGAAGGAGGGGATGGGGAAGATGGAGGGGAAAAAAGAAGGGGGCGGCGGCGGGGTGCCGCGGTTGGCCGATGGGCGGGAGGAATGAGGGGCTGGGGAGAGAAGAGAGGGAGGTGGGGGCAATGCCGAGGGGTCGGTGCCGGCGAGGGAGGGCTGCCGGCCGAGGCCGAAGGGGTGCGGCCCATGAAGGGCTGGGCTGGGAAGAAAAAGAGATGAGGGAGAAAATAATTAGGGTTAGGGTTTTGGGGGACACAAGTCGGGTGGGTCGGGTTCGGGTGGGTCGGGTTCGGGTGGGTCGCGAGGTTGGGTGATCCAGGATTGTGAGGGGAATGGGGCGCGCGGGTCGGGCACGCGGGTCATATGGGTTCGCGGGTAGGGTTTGCCCAGATGACTTTTTCTTTTTGAATTTGAATCTGAAATTTGAATATAATTTTTTTTTGGCAGCCCTAAAGAGGGAGCCCCCAATGAAGATTTTCACAATGTGTAAGATGAGAGATAGAGAAATGGGATGGGAGAAGAATGAAGCTTTTCCATAAGAAAGAGAGAAGTTGTGTATGAAGTGGGGAAAGAGTGATATGGTATTGGATGGTGAGAGGGAGAGTGAATGGAGGTATAGAGAGAGTGATGAGAGCATGAATGTGGAAAGCATGTGGGGAAGATGAAAAACTTGAAATTTTTTCTAAGTGTTGAATTTTTTTTTTTTGAGCTCGGGCAAGGATGCTAAGGAAGGCCGCTAAGGATGATCATCGATGACCGGTTGCGAAAAAAATGAAAATTTTTCTAAGTGTTGGGCTGAGACAAGGATGCCGAGGGAGACCACTGAGGATGATCATCGATAACCGGTTGCGAAAAAAAATGAATATTTTTTTCTAAGTGTTGGGTTGAGACAAGGATGCCGAGGGAGACCACTGAGGATGATCATTGATGACCGGTTGCAAAAAAAAATGAAAATTTTCTAAGTGTCAAGAAAAGTAAATGAAGGATGATGATGCGACCGTAGTAGCGGGGCTCGAGCCACCCCGCGCACCACGTACCAAGTCGTTGCAAAGTGAGGCCGAAGGGATTGGGAAGGGGTGAAGCCCCCAAGGGAGTGGGTGATGGCATGAAGGGTGACGTCAAGAGACTTGTGCAAGAGCAATATAACTTGAAAATTTTCTAAGTCTGGAAAATGTAACTTCGTTGATAACGAAGGATAGACAACATGCCTTGATACATGGGTATGACGTACATGGAAACTTGCAAAATGAACGAAAAAATTACAAGTGTGGAAAATGCACTAAGGCATGCCAAGGCTTGGTCGGGTGGGTAAAATGTCCCGTACTTAGAGCTTGAGGCCCCTGCACCACTTGAGGCCATGACCGACCTTCCGATGATAGGGACAGTAGTTGTGACGGGCTAAGTCTTCTGGGGTAGGTTCAGCGTCGACATTGGGCAGGGTTATGGCATTGTCGTCGATCCATGTCTCGAGGAGAGTTCTAACAATCTTCAAGTCACACGGGTATTCCGGGGCAGGCATCGGCTGCCCTCTCTTGTCAGGGCGCCCGTCCCTTCCTTGGGACTGACGCTTGCGGTTGTTGTCGTCGTTACTGGCTGCTTCCATCGTCGCAGCCAAGGCAATATGAGGTTGGGACTTTAGGGTCTTTGACGAACCGACCGAGTCATAGGTGCGTCGTGCAGCTTCCTTGAGATGTCCCCAAGACCGAAGCTGGAGGTTTTCAAGGTAGACCCTGTAGGTGTCCTTCATGTTCTTGATGCAAATGGGTACAAGGGTTTCATCTTTGCTGAAGTCAGTGCACTCCAAGCACTTGTGATGAAATCGCGTAACATAGGTGTTGAGGTTTTCCCCGGCATTCTGGCAGATCCCAGCAATGTCAACGATGGTCACACGTTCCGTCTCATAGTGAAACTTGTCAAGGAAGAGCTGGACCATGTCGGACCATGAGTGGATAGTACTGTCAGGAATTTGATGATACCAAGAGTAGGCGAGGCCAGTCAGGGACTTGTGAAAGTCCCGAAGCTTCAAAGTGTCGTCTTCCCCGTAGTGCTCGAGGGAGCCAGCAAAACGGGTGAGATGCTCGCGGGTGTTGCCTTTTTTTTCTGTTGAACAAGGTGAAGGATGGTTGCTTGTACTTGACAGGGTAGGGCTTGGTAGCGAGGCTGCCAGAGTAGGGAGCATGACCTGACAGCTTAGAGGGGGAGTGGGGTAAGGATGACTGCTTGAGACGGTGAAGGAGGGCATCAAGGTCATGCTTGGTGACGTACGACGCATGTGAGGGTTTGTGCCCTGTCGTGATGATCCGAGCACCAGAGCCCCCAGACGGTGCAACCTGAGGCATTGAGGGGATGACGATGGTAGAGAGGGGTTGGTGGTGGGGAGCAACTTGTTGGGGGCATGGTTTGCATATAGGTAGTGTCAACTGCTAGAGGCCGGTCGTCAGGAAAGGTCGACTGGAGTAAGCCGGGGGAATGACTTGTGTTTAGGTTTCGGCTGGTTACGTTCGGGTTAGGCTCCATCTCAATTGATTCGTGAGTCTCTGAAGTGCTTCGAGCAAGGGTAAGGCGTGGCGCCGGGGGCTGAGGTGCCGCGAGTCCTACTGTCGAGGGACCAGAGGACCAAGGCAGCGGTGGTCGTGACACTGGGACCTGAGCAGTGTACAAAACTAGCCCAGGCCCTGAAGGTTGGATATGAGCAGGAGAGGCCAAACCTGGAGCTTGGGATGACACGGGGTGAGTAATGGGCACAGGGTGCAGAGCTTTAAGGCGTCGGGAAGTCAGTGATTGTGAAGTCAAGACTTGGATTGATTTTTGCATTTCTAAGATGACAGCCATGAGAGAAGATTTAAAGTCTTGGAGCTCGGCGATGGTAGGAGTAAAGTGTTGGATTGTGGCGTTGACGATTGCGGCCACATCGGGTGCATCCATCTCGAGTAGAGGCTGGAGTTGGTCGTGGCTGGTCTCTTCTTGATCGTCGAGATGATGCTCCTCTTGGACGGTGCAGATGAGGCCTTGGCTGGTAGCCCTCGTAACTCTTTGTTGCATAGGCATGGAGACTGAGTGTGGAAGATAGGGAGACTGTAATAAGATGCTCACCTCCCCAACAGAGTCGCCCAAATGATGCCAAGGAAAGTGGGTTCGTACTTACGTGGAGGTGCCACAAGGAATGCAGTCTGAGTCAGATGCCAAGTATGTTGATGTGAGACACAGCAAGGGTGGAACAAGGGCTACCCAGACAGAGCCTGAGGGTGGCAGTGCTGCAAGGGCGATGGCGCGGGATGAATACACGTTGACAGTCACAGTCCGATGCTTAGGTCCAGAGTCAATGTCCTGTATGTTTCTCTCTCTACGATTCTAGAGTGAGAAAGTGAAAATGTGAGAGTGAAGAAGAAGTCCCCCAAATGAATTCTCAACACCTCTATTTTTAGAGATTGAGATAATGATGTCATTAACCGACACGTGGCGCTCCCCGGGAGTGACACGACACCGGGGGGTCCACGGATTCTGGTGCTCCACGGACTGTCGGATCGCATATTCACCCGGCCTGCTCCTCACAGCGTCGCTCTGTCTGTCTGGAAAGACTGGCTTCCACAACGTCGGTGTGGCCAGAGAACCCCTTGATCTAGCCTCAAATCCAAGCCCTTACGGAGTCCCACAGGCCTAACAGCTGTGGGGAAGACCCGACGCCCAACTGCCAGGTGACTAGGCACGATGCCCTCAGGAGACCTGCTCCCGTCTCGGAGTGACCCGGGGGTCATAGTCCCTAGGGGTGCCGACGCAAGCCCCCAGTGCCGGAGCACGTAGGCCAGTCACGCAGGCACCCTGACGAAGATAGTGTCCCGGAGGAGTCGCCTATTCCGCAGGCTGAGGTAGCATCCCGGAGGAGCCGTCTACCTGACCGGCCAAGGTAGCATCCCAGAGGAGCCGTCTACCTGGCAGAAGGGGAGTCTTCGTGCCGGAGCACTTGGAGCTCCCTGGCAGAGATAGTGTCCCGAAGGAGTCGCCTATCCCCGCGGGTAAGTCCTTGTGCCGGAGCACTCGGAGCGCGTCAAGGTAGTATCCCGGAGGGAGCCGTCTACCTGGCTGAAGAGGAGTTGAAGAGCTCCCTGGTAGAGATAGTGTCCCGGAGGAGTCGCCTATCCCCGCGGGTGAGTCCTTATGCCGGAGCACTCGGAGCACGTCAAGGTAGCATCCCGGAGGAGCCGTCTACCCGACTGGCCGAGGTAGCATCCCGAAGGAGCCGTCTACCTGGCGGAAGGGGAGTTAAAGAGCTCCCTTACAGTGATAGTGTCCCGGAGGGGTCGCCTATCCCCGCGGGTAAGTCCTTGTGGCGGAGAACTCGGAGAACGTCAAGGTAGCATCCCGGAGGAGCCGTCTCCCTGGCGGAAGGGGAGTTAAAGAGCTCCCTGGCGGTGATAGTGTCTCGGAGGAGTCGCCTATCCCCGCGGGTAAGTCCTTGTGGCGGAGCACTCTGAGCACGTCAAGGTAGCATCCCGGAGGAGCCGTCTACCTGGCGAAAGGGGAGTTGAAGAGCTCCCTGGCGGAGATAGTGTCCTGGATGAGTCGCCTATCCCTGCAGGATATTGCACACTCCGGAGAGTAGGTTGAAGCATGTTCCACGACCAAGGCAAGGTGCGCATGGTGTGGTTAATGAGTGCGGTGCCCGGGGGGCATGGTAGTGACAGAGAGCCTGGGGGCATTGCTGTATAAGCGGCACGGCGAAGTGTTCAAGTGCGGCGCCGGGACGCCGGCGACGGGGTTGCAGAGTTATGTTCGGGCGACGGGGTCGCGGAGTTGTGTCCGGGCGACGGGGGTCGCGGAGTTGTGTCCGGGCGACGGGGTCGCAGAGTTGTGTCAGGGCGACCGGGGTCGCGGAGTTGTGTCTGGGCGCGGGGGTCGCGGAGTTGTGTCTGGGCGACCGGGGTCGCGGAGTTGTGCATGGTCCCTTGAAGAGAAGTGAAGGTGTTATGTATGGAGACCAAAGGCCAACCCATAGGGGAAGTCCAAGGCTAACCCTTAGGGGGAGGCCAAGGCCAACGCCAAGGGGAGGCCGAGGCCGACCCCAAGGGGAGGCCGAGGCCGAGGCCGACCCCAAGGGGAAGGCCAAGGCCGAGGCCGACCCCAAGGGGAAGGCCAAGGCCAACTTCCTTGGGCAAGTGCCATGGTGCGCCGATGGGCGACATGCGAAGTGCGACGGTCGTAGTGTCACGTGGCTTTGCCCGAAAATGAGCTTCTATGTGACGAAGTAACGTAACGAAATTGAGAAGTGCACGTGACTTGAGCGTGCATGCTTTGATCGGTTGTGGGCGTTGAAAATGACTGTTGCTTGTGCGGAGGTGTCATGCAAAATGGGACCACTGTGGGCTTTTTGGTGCAACCGGGATAGGTTGGGAACACCTGCTAGATTGAAAACCCTGGAAAGGGCCACGTAGGCAAAAGTTTGGGCACAAAACGCAAAAAAAAAAAAAAACAAAAAGGAAATACTTCTAAGTCCTAAGTCCTATTAGCAACCAAAGGAACTCTATTTGTGATTGTGTTATCATGATTCATTTTTCTTTCCAGAAGGAGAATGGCTGTCATGCCCCCGACCCGGAGGTGAACGTACACATACTATTTCAAAATATTCTTACTTACCAGAAATATAATACCAAATCATTTTACCAAGAACATAACCTCAAAGAGGTAATGAGAGCTCTAAATAAATCCCAAATCAATAGCATTTGCATTCATCATCAAAGTCTAATAAATGCAACAAAAATCTGATAACCATAGTTACTTACCAAACATTGGGGTTCCCAAAAACTACTTAATCAAACAATTACAAGTTTTTATTCTCAAGTCACTAAAGAGAGTCTAAACTTAAAGAACAACTTCGAGCTCATGCTTATAGATAACTCCTTTACTGATGTCTCAGCTTAATTACCTGAAATGGGAGGAAGAGAAGAGGGGGGGGGGGGGTGAGCACAAAGCCCAGCAAAGATCACACGCACGTACACACGCAGGTATCCAATAACATATAGCTGAGTCTGAACGAAGCATATGAAAACGAAAGTGCAAAGACGATCGAAAATCTTAGCACGACAAATAATTTCATTTAGGGATATCCAGCCCATCAGATCAAATCAAAGTCAAAGTCAAATGAACGCATTCGAATAATTGAACTAATTATCAAATACGATACAATCACGTAATATGTGACTGTAAAGGACGTTAACCTAAGCACGTAAATGTTCTAAGTTCAAAGTTTGACTACCGGTAGCAGTTGTCAAATCATGTCATGGCATCACGTTAACCTAAGCACATGAAGATTTTAAACATTAGTTCAATTTAAATGGGTCAAATAGACATCAAATTATCCCGAATGCATAGAGCCACAAAAGCATCAAAGCATTGCATTTCAAATGGGTAGCTTAACGATTTCATAAAATACTTGATATTAGACTCAAATCGAAGAGGACAAAATAACGAGTTCAATGGAAGTTGAATAGCTTAAATCCGAGTTTGTACGCTTCTAGAATGTTCAAATAACGATATATGGGCAAAAAGTTAACAAATGATGTGCACCACATCAAAATTGACACGTGGCAAGGCCACTTCTCAAATTACACGACCACTTCTCCTCCAAAACCCTTTCAATTACTTTAAATAATTCATTTGCAATGATTGACAATGATTGGTGGTAAATGGTAATGGTACTGGGCACTTGTACCGGTGCAGAATAAACAGAAAGAGAAACAGTTGCACTGCTACGGCAAACTGTAGCGTCAAACAGAAAATATGAAACAACAGATATCACAACAATCGAGGCACGGGAATTTTAGAATTGGTGTACCCATGCGATACAAAAACGTCTCGTCGAAACGAATAAATTATAATTTTGATGAAAGATAAATTCTTCATTGATTCATAATCAAAGCAATAAAATTGATCAATAGAATAACGATAACGAGGCGGATCTGTAGATGAAACCCTTACCTCAATTCATGCTAAGAGATTCGCAAAGTTGCGTAAGCTTCTGAAAATTTCAAACCTAAATAATAAAATCAACCGCTAACATGAAAATCTTCAAATTATAATCTATATTGATTCAAATCTTCCTTCTAATCGAAGTGAGTTAAGACTTACTTACCAATTGTGAGTAGAAATTACAATCCTCAAAGAACCCTAGTTTTCTCTACTTCTATCTCTCTGATGACCAAACTCAATTTATCGATAAAAACAAACTAACCAGTCTTTTTATTTCTCTAAAATTGATAAATTATTCAAAAGACCCCTAAGAATATATTACTTATTTCAAAGTACTTTCAAAGGTTACTAAAATCACGAAGGTAGCCCAAAAATAATAAAATAATTTGTTATAGATTATTTGGGGTCTTACATTCTCCCCTCCTTATAAAATTTGGTCCTCAAAATTTATGTATCTCTGTCATCGAGTAGGGATGGATATTCTCTCTTATGCACTCCTAGAGTTTTCACTACCTAAGGGCTCTTACTCACCACCAAGTTGTCAAAGTAAAGACGTAGAGAGTTTTGAAAATGTGGAACAAACATCAATCAAATTATAAGCTTTAGCTGAACCTATGTAAAATTTTCTTGTCACTACATCACAGAGATGCAGTGGAATCCTTCTCTGTCAAGGCATAAGCTCGAGCCTGAGTGGTCACGGCTTGATTAGTTCATGGCATCTGGTTCTGCATCCCCCTACCCTGAGTAAATTGTGGCCTAAGCGGCTGAGGGCAATCCTGAATCCTATGTCCCTGCTGCTGACAGCTAAAACATGCGCCATTCTGCCAATAACACACACCTCTATGGTTCTTCCCACAAGTTTTGCAAACTTTGACGGGCTCCTGCGTATTTTCAAGTGGTTCCTTAATAGCTAAACTGTTGTTCTTACTCTTTGGCTGAACCCCATCACTGCCCTTTTCTTCTCTTCTTCTCTTCTATCTCTGCTCCTTGTAGTACTTACGCCCCGCCTCGACATCTTTCTCCACTCTCTGAGCCTTATCCAATACTTGACCATATGTATCTAATGTCACAGCGGTTAAGAACTCCTGATCCCGTACCTTAGTCGATTCTTGAAACGTATTACATGCCTTTCCTCAGTATCTATCACATGTGTCGCAAACCTCGATAATCTAGCAAATCTAGCCTCGTAGTCTTTCATAGTTTCATCCTCTCCTTGTTCTAGCTTTAAGAACTCTTCCACCATATCATCCTTCACATTTCTAGGGAAGTATATGCCAAGAAATATCTCCTGGAAACTGGAAATGAGCCCAAGTCAAAGCATGTTCCTCCTCAACATTCAAAGTTCTCTCCATCATTTTCCATCACTGGTCAGCCTCGTTCTCCAACTGGTACACTGCAAGGTCCACTTTTTGACAATCAGTGATGTTCAGAAGCTTAAACCTCTTTTCTAACTTACTCAACCAAGCCCCTGCATCCTCTGGCTTGTCTGCACCAACAAATGTCAGACAATTTAGGCGGTTGGAGGGGCGTTCGCTCCTGGGTTGTCCTCGGCGACACCATTACCAGTCGAAATATTACCCCTGCGACCCCCTATACTACCATCACTAGCTGGACATGGTGGCATGGTTCTTGAGATAGTGAACAACTTATAAGATCTCAACTATGGTATAAACGCTTTGAAAAAAAGTACGCAAAAGCTAGACTTTTCTAAATTACATCTTAAACGTCATAAAATTCATCCCAAATAATTGAAAGTTTAAGTTTAAGAGTCTACAGAATCTTAAACTTGGCTTACTAATTACTCAACCAAGCCCCTGCATCTTCTGGCTTGTCTGCACCAACAAATGTCGGACAATTTAGGCAGTTGGAGGGGCGTTCGCTCCTGGGTTGTCCTCAGCGGCACCATTACCAGTCGAAATATTACCCCTCCGACCCCCTATACTACCATCACTAGCTGGACGTGGCGGCATAGTTCCTGAGATAGTGAACAACTTATAAGATCTCAACTATAGTATAAATGCTTTGAAAAAAAGAACGCAAAAGCTATACTTTTCTAAACTACATCTTAAACGTCATAAAATTCATCCCAAATAATTGAAAGCTTAAGTTTAAGAGTCTACAGAATCTTAAACATGGCTCTGATACCAAATCTTTCAAGGCCCGACCCGGAGGTGAACCTACATATACTATTTTAAAATATTCATGCTTACCAGAAATATAATACCAATGCATTTTACCAAGACATAACCTCAAAGAGGTAATCAGAGCTCTAAACAAATCCCAAATCAATAGCATTTGCATTCACATCAAAGTCTAATAAATGCAACGAAAATCTGATAACCATATTTACTTCTCAAACATTGGGGGTTCCCAAAAACAACTTAATCAAACCATCACAAGTTTTTATTCTCAAGTCACTAAAGAGAGTCTAAACTTAAAGATCAACTCCGAGCTCATGCTTAAACATAACTCCTCTACTGATGTCTCAGCTTAATTACCTGAAATAGGAAGAGAAGGGAAAGGGGGGGGGGGGGTTAGCACAAAGCCAAGCAAAGATCACACGCACACACCCACAGAAACAATGCAGGTATCCAATAACATATAGCTGAGTCTGAACGAAGCATATGAAAACGAAAGTGCAAAGACGATTGAAAATCTTAGCACGACAAATAATTTCATTTAGGGATATCCAGCCCATCATATCAAATCAAAGTTAAAGTCAAGTGAACGCATTCGAATAATTGAACTAATTATCAAATACGATACAATCACGTAATACATGACTATAGCACGTTAACCTAAGCATGTGAAGGTTCTAAGTTCAAAGTTTGCATACCAGTAACAATTGCCGTATCATATCATGGCATCACGTTAACCTAAGCACACGAAGGTTCTAAACATTAGTTCAATTTGAAGGGGTCGAATAGACATAAAAGTATCTCGAATGCATAGAGCCAAAAAACATCAAAGCATTGCATTTCAAATGGGTAGCTTAATGATTTCATAACGTACTCGATATTAGACTCAAATCGAAGAGGACAAAATAATGAGTTCAATGGAAGTTGAATAGCTTAAATCCGAGTTTGTGCGCTTCTAGAATTTTCAAATAACAATATACGGGCAAAAAATTAACAAATGATGTGCACCACATCAAAATTGACACATGGCACTTCTCCTCCAAAACCCTTTCAATTACTTTAAACAATTCATTTGCAATGATTGACAATGATTGGTGGTAAATGGTAATGGTACTGGGCACTTGTACCGGTGCAGAATAAATAGAAAGAGAAACAGTTGCACTGCTACGGCAAACAATAGCGTCAAATAGAAAATATGAAACAACATATATGACAACAATCGAGGCACGAAAATTTTAGAATTCGTGTACCCACGCGATATAAAAACGTCTCGTCAGAACAAATAAATTATAATTTTGATGAATGATAAATTCTTCATCGATTCATCATCAAAGCAATAAAATTGATCAATAGAATAACGAAAACGAGGCGGATCTGTACATGAAACCCTTACCTCAATTCACGCCAAGAGGTTTGCAAAGTTGCGTAAGCTTCTGAAAATTCCAAACCTAAATAATAAAATCAACCACTAACATGAAAATCTTCAAATTACAATCTATGGTGATTCAAATCCTCTTTCTAATCGAAGTGGGTTAAGAATTAATTACCAATTGTGAGTAGAAATTGCAATCCTAAAAAAAACCCTAGTTTCTCTTTGTTCTATATCTCTGAAAACCAAACTCAATTTATCGATAAAACAAACTAACCAATCTTTCTCTAAAATTGGTAAATTACTCAAAAAATCCCTAAGAATATATTACTTATTTCAAAGTATTTTCAAATGTTACTAAAATCACGAAGGTAGCCCAAAAATAATAAAATAATAAAATAAATTGTTATAGATTATTTGGGGTCTTACAGTGGCTATCCCCATCCAACAGGACAGTGGAGCCGAAGTTTCGCTTATCACTGCTTTCAAAAGTCAGCCTCTCTAATACTGAAACTCTTTTCTTCTGAATGCCTTGCCTAGTCGCCAAATTGTTCCCTATTCTCTTAATCTTTATCATGTTTTCTCTTTTTCGATCAAGCCTACCCTAGAGATAAGCATATGTCCTATCTTCAGCTGGTCTCCTCGGTGATTACTCTCAACAACAGGAAAGTGGCAAACAGATCAATCCGACATCCAGCACAATACAACTTTCTAAATGGATTTTCGTCAGCATCGATTTTCTCTTCGAGCATTTGAGAACCAGTCCATGATTATCAAATCCAAATGACTTTGGTATACTTTTCTGTACAAGGTCGATAGAAACACCTAACAGTATTCTAGGACGATTTATGAAGATATTATAATTTTAGTCCCAAGCCTTCCTACAAACGTGCCTTTTCCTTAGCCTTTTTGAGAAATTTGATCTCTTTACTGTTAAGAAATTCCCATTCTAGTTCTGCTCCAATTTGCTCTCAGCAGCTAAAAATGCTTCCCGAATGCGGGGCCACAGCCAATCGATATA
This sequence comes from Escallonia rubra, assembly GCA_033065855.1. Lineage (NCBI taxonomy): Eukaryota > Viridiplantae > Streptophyta > Magnoliopsida > Escalloniales > Escalloniaceae > Escallonia > Escallonia rubra. The sequence goes on along the minus strand of JAVXUO010001072.1, from coordinate 46,412 downwards.
AGAATCTGACTATAAAGGTGGGTAAGAGGTTACACCATTACTATTCCAGCTTCAATGGAATGATGACCGTGTGAGTAGGTTTCTGACCCTTGAGAAATGGTCCAAACCAGAGAGGGAGTGAGTTCATGCACAAAGTTTGTTTTGGGCTATAAGACACATGAATAATTTTCTCATAATTTAGACTACCGAAAGATTTGACAAGTGAAGTAAAAAGGTGAGAAGTGCAGACCAAGGAGACATACATAGTGATGTATAGGGGTCCCCAGAATAGGTCTATGAGTCCTCCACCAGTTACAATATGAATGGATATCTTTGGACTCCTTGGTACAAAAGAACCGGGTCAAGGCATCAACCCTCAAGCGACCCTCTAAGAGTAAAGATCTAGATATGGAGGAACGAGGATGATATCTTACTTCATTTGGTTCAGTTGTTAAATGATACGATCTGGAAGCTACATGTAGAGAAACAAGGGGGTACCTCTGAATTTAGCACTCTAGTTTCAGTGTACCTCAGTTATAACATTGATAGTCTCAGCAACCACTACCAGAGCTAAAGTCCTTCCTTGAAAGAACACTTGAGATACGAGGTCCGCTAACCTCACATTCGAACCACACACCCACAATGGTGAGGTACCTAGCGGCCAGCTAGACATAACGCCAAAGTGGCTACTCGGCCACTAACATACCATTTATGGTGCTTGTCCGGTTTATCAAAAAAGTATTCCATGAGGGAAGAGAGAAGATTGTGCTTACCTAGAATGAAAGACTTTTGCCTACTCTATAGTGACCTCTAGTAGGCGCATGTGAGAGAATCCAACGTTTCACATGCTTTGATTAAATATTTAAGTATGATTAGATGCATCATTTTATGTGAAATGATCATGATGAATTGTGCATGATAATGTGTTCGTGTAATACCCCAAACTTTTAGAGGTGCTCAAAATATTACTAGTTGGTTGAGGGAAAAATGATGATGATTTTAAGTACGAATTAGGATTGACATTATCGTGCTTGTTGAGTGTGATCCTGTAATTGTGACACCTCGTGCTTGTGACATGTCAACATAGTGTTGCGACACGTCGTGCTTCAAGCCTTGTCGTGCTTTGGTTAGCATTGTCGTGCTTGCTAGGTGGCACAACCTCGTTCTGTCACCTCGTACCTCGAGCCATGTCGTGCTTTGCTTAGCCTTGTCGTGCTTGTTAGGTGGCACAGCCTTATTTTGGCACCTCGTATTTCTTTCCACCTCGTGCTTCAAGCCTTGTCGTGCTTGCTAGGTGGCACAACCTTGTATCGCCACCTCGTGCTTCGCGCCATGTCGTGCTTTGCTTAGCCTTGTCGTGCTTGTTAGGTGGCACAGCCTTGTTTTGCCACCTCGTGTTTCTTTCCACCTCGTGCTTCCTAGAATTTTCTATAAATAGGCCCTTAATCTTTTCAAGTTATTTTATCTTTGACTTTTATCAGTAGACAGACAACTAAAAAGTGAGATAAAAAGATTAGTCGCAGTTATGAAAAAGGAATCATAAGGCCTGATTGGGAGCAATTGTATAAGTGGATTCTTCGTGATTTATGTAAGGGGAATTCCATATCACTATTCTTTTATGCCACGTGGTTATTTATTTCTCAACGTTCGTTGTACTCCTAAACACTGTTGTCCTGAAATCTTGCTCAAATGCTTTGTTTTGAATATTGGTAAACATCTTATTTTTGACATATGTTTGCGGGACGTGGCTTAAGTACTTTTGATCAATGACAGTGCTCCAGTGATTTGTCTATGTGTATGGTATGTTATGATACAGCTGAGCTTTGGCAGATCCCTTTGAGGATACCGGAAGCAAGATGCTGAAATGTTATGTGCAACCTGGATATTGAATTGGTTTACTAATTGTTCGGAGTACTAAGCCACGGTTGTTTTGAAAATTTGACTATCAAATACATTGACTGATGTTGAATTATTTAGCGTGTTTGATTCTGATCCTATGGTGCTATGATTATTCCACTTACTGGGCTACCCGGCTCACCCCCCCATCATTTACCCTTCCAGTGCAGATGATTAATTAGACAAGCACATGCAAGCGGAGATGTGAGCGGGATTTGCAGTTTTGGAGTTTAAAAATATTTGTAACCTATTTCTAGGGCTTGTAATATGATGGGATACTGTTGTAATTGTATTGATGATATTGAATTGGGTGATTGGCGACTCGGGTCGTCTAAGCTCGAATATATGTTTATATGTTAAACATCTTGAATTGAGTAAATCGTGTAGGAATATGAACGAAGTGTTAAAAATGGAAAAAACAAATATGTATGAACACTAGTGTGACTGTATTTGATGCTTAGAAATCTTCCATGATCACTTCGAATGGCCAAAAATTCTTTTAAAAGATTTTGAAATAAAAATTATAAAAATTCCAGCAGGGCCTACGTAACCGATTGACCGAACTGCCAGTGAATTGTATGTGCCATCTGTGCAGAAGCATGATACCTCATCCTTAATAAGGAGTCAGTGTTGATATTACTTTGACCGACACCTCGTGATACCTATCATAGTCGTGCTTGTGATGTGTCAAAATTCTATCGCGATACGTCGTGCTTTAAGCCTCGTCATGCTTGAATTTTGATGACTTCTCCACCTCTTGACCTCCGCTTGACACCTCTTACTTGCTTCCAATTTGATACCAAAAACATCTAGATGACATGCTTAATCCTTTTACCTCATTTTTGTTTAGAGAAAATTACAAGAAAAATCAACCAAAAGCCTTCCAAAATCTAGAATTAAAGCTTGTTCTATAAGGGGGAACCTCAAGCAATTTATTTGAAAACTTGTGGGAGGTTCAAATAGTGTCTTGAATTTGTTTTAAGGAATCTTTTGGAGGTGTTTCAATTGTGAAAATTAGTTCTTTCATCTCTTCTTTAAGATAAGATAATTAAAGGTGTTTAATGGGGTTTTAAGGCATGGATATGGATATATGTTATGTTAGCTAAATTCTTTAGTATAAAGTCTTTGTCAAACTTTTGAATACTTGTTAGAGACTTGTTAATCAACAAACCTAAATATTTTTTTACATATTGGAGATTATGGAAGACATGAAATATGAAATAGGTTATGATTCATGTGAAGTAAGGAAGTATGTTAAACTAGACATGGTTAGAACATGGTTCTGAACATGTTTGTGAAGTTGTATAATGAAGCTCATTTGTTGAATATAAATGATAATATTACATGTCACGACCCGAACCCACGGGTGAGCCCGTGAACCTGGTTCGTGACCGGCTGCAGGCCTTTTGGGCTCTCACCAAGGGCTCTGCCAGGCCTTACTCAATAAAACCAATACAACTACAGCGAAAACTGAATCTTATACAACTCCAAAAATAAACTTCAGTTCTAATCTTAATACAAATAGACATTTATCAACAATTATGAAAATTGTCTCTAAAGGCAACAACAACACTACTTGAAACCCAACTACAAATCCATATATAAATGTATGCCCAAACTCATTACAACCCTTCTTACGGTAGCACTTAGGGTAGGATTCAATGTCATCTAGTGTAGTCTCTGGAGCTCCACTCTAAATCTAAACCCACGCTCGCCATCCTTGCCTCACTCTTTAACTTGAAATGATAAGTAAGGAATGAGCTTTCACGTGCTCAGTAAGTAACCAGTGATTCAACTAGCTAGACCATAGCACGTCAAAATAATAACTCAGTTTACAATATAGCAATTTTACGAGATAAAATCACAGATAAACAATCATTTCTATACGAAATCATTCTGTAAAACGTAATAGAATAAAGGGAACAAATCTGAGGGCATACAAATCAGTTAACCCAAAAACGTCATCACCAAACTGTTCCAACCAAACACCGGCTCAAACGATATGATGCGATCAGTGTTTGGTCCCACTGACTTGGACCCGTCAGCGTACTTCATCCCACAGACTTGGACCCGAAATCCCATCTTGGGATAATAATCACAGTGGAAGCAGGGGCGACCACTTAAAGTAGTAATGCGCATTACGTCAACGTACAACTCCCCGTTGACCAGGGTCCACAATCTAACTTTCCCCCGTTAGATATGGGGCACAGCAATCGAGTCAGCAAAAACCACCATTCGTTTATCACAATATAATGCTTCAATCATGGATGGTCAAACTATCTCACAACATATCAATAGTTTTCTGAACATTTCATAATCACAATAGATCAACACCCAAACATCTAGTTTGCACCGAGCGCTTCAAATCCAAAATCCATTATAACTTCAAACAAAATATCATTTACGTGCTGATCCGATTTTTAACGAGAAATTAAGCATTGCCAAAAAAAAATTTGACAAAATTCTTTCTCCAAGGCAAAAGCAAGTAAATAGCCAAAATAGTTCGTAGCTGATAAACAGTGCTAATCAAAAGTAAATAACATATATGCTTTATAGAAACACTAGTTGAATCAGCATGTCACTTACAGAACCGCTAACCGAATCCGAATTTTTTTCTCTTAGTCTGATCTCAGATGCCTTCTACCGTATCTGAACAAACGAATCAACAAGTCAATCCCAGACACTCAACTATGTGTTTTCACTCAGTTCGCCATCGTGTGTGAAAAATTACCAAAACACCCCCCAACACAAACACCCCTCTCATACCTAAAAACACGAAAACATCATTCTCGTAAGTAAAATCACTCAAAAAAACTTGCTGGATGTGAATTTATCTCAAAATACCTTTTATAGGTAAAATTACAAAAATACCCCTTTGGGGTGGTAAATTACCAAAATACTCCCGGGGGTTCCCGGCTCCGGAAAAATCTCAAGAACATATTAAAACACTATTTTAAGTATCCTGATTTCATTTCTGAATTCAAAAGCATTTAGAGAATTTTCGGCCCAAAAATCCTGAACCGGTACCCGGACCGAGCGCTCAGAAGCCGATTCGGCTAAAAATACCTATTAGCCTCAGAATAACACGAAATTTTAGAAAATAGAGCATCTCAGTAAATTAGGCCCCGTACATTTATCATATTCGTTTTCTGTTTTTAGCAATGATGATGAAAAAGATTCCTTTTTTGCGTACTTTTACCATTTTCTGTTTTCGTTTTGGATAAAATTACTCAAATAGTAACAAAAAACTTAAAACACCTAAAAGGTATTTTCAGCTGTTTTTCACTCAAACTTAACCCAATATAAGAAAAAATAGCTAAATTTTTTTTTGTGAAAATGATAAAAGTACAGGAACATGTTTTCAAACTGAATATGAAAATCGTGAAAATGAAAACAGAAAACAAATATGGTAAACGTACTAAGTTTCCCTAAAATTTTCAGAATAAAATAGCCTGGTTTGATATACTGAATAATTCAATAATTCTTTTCAAACGATATCCTAGTTTAGCGTCCTTCGCGGATACAGAAAATTCCCAACAAATTCCAGATTGTAGGTCTCATAAAAATAATAGGTGTCCCTGTTTTTCACTTTATCCAAATAAATTTCTAAACATGTTTTAAAACTTTGTAAAGAAACTGCTGGAATAAAATAACCTTTAGCGACACTTTTGAGTTCAAGAATTAAACCCAGCTTGGCCACTGTTCATCATCCCTGTTCTCGGCAGCCCACTCTTCTCAGTTAAAACACACATAAAAATTCACTTTCCATGACACACCTACACTACTACACACCTAAGCTCACTCTAAAACATCTACACCCACACTAATACACCTAAAACACACACATATACACCTCATATACACACAATTACACTTATATTATCACACATACACACCCACCCGAGATACACACACTAAACACCCTGAAAACACACAAAAGTTCACCAATTACTCTAGAACACGCACATACATGCACCTTATATACACAATTACACACAACCTCACCCCCACAACCCCTCACCCGAACATTACACAGACCAAAACACACCCGGTTTCAATACGACAACACCCACTTCACACACTAAACTCACATACAAAAAGTAGAGAGCTTACCCCTTAAGAATTTTCCACCCACTTCTTCCTTTATCTCTCTCTTTCTTTCTCCTTTCTTCTTTCCCCTTTTCTTTTCTCTTTCTCTTCCCGAACTGTTGTCCTTCTCCCTCTCTGTTTCCCTGTTTTTGTTCCTGTTTTGTTTCTTTTTGTTTTATTCTTATCTTTCGCGAATTTCCGCTTTCCTCCCCAAAAGTTCTCTTCCTATTTTATTCTCATAAGACTTATCCCTCCATTTGTTTACAATATAATTTCATTAGTCATTAACTAGGAAGTAGGAGGTGGTCACGTGATATAATCTGATATCCAAAATCTTGACACATAAGCACCATTTTTTTTCAAAATTGCAAAATAGCCCCCAAACTTTGTGTAATTATATTTAGGCCCCACATTAATTCTAATCTCTATTAATTTAACTAAAAATCACTGAAAATATATACCATCACTTATTTTATTATTTTTCATCACTAAAAACATTAATTTCCATTATGCTCCCAAAGTTTTTGAAAATCACAAAATGACCCTAAAAGTTTTCAAAATTCAATTTTTACCCCAAAATTCTTTTAAGCTTCAACACTTTACTAATACCTGAGAATTACACCAATTTAATGCCCGTTTAATTTTTGGATCTCTGATAGTTATTTTAACCCCCTCCCAAAAGTGCGGGATATTACATTACATGTCCAAGATGTTATGAAGATGATGTTACAGGATGAAGGTGACTAAACATTTGATTGCTAAGTCTTATGGTGCAAGTACATTGAGATTACAATAACTACATGTATGAAATGAGTTGTTTGCTTACGCATGAGCATTTTACATCCGTTCATTGTAAGGATGGCTAATATATAGTTGATAATAAGTATGTTATCCCTTCCATATGATTGGGGGTTGATTTGATTGTGTTTGAATAGCAGTGCACTATTTGAGCCAACCAATTGTAACTCTGACTACGACCGGAGGCGGTATCAGTGTTCATATATTTTCAGTTACTTTGCATTTGGCTGAGGCAAAGTTGTGAATTTACATCACGTGCGTGGTGACGTAAGGGTGGACTATTAATGGGGCTTAATTCGGAAATGGTAAAATCTTGTAATGCTTAACTAAGTGTAAACATTTTGATATGTGTAATGTGCACATGTAGAACTGTATGATGTGATTCAATTGCAATAGCATGCATTATCAGTATTCTTGAGCTGAAAGCCATATTAAATGTCTTTAATTATCTTATGGAGTTGTAGGGCCGACGAGTTTTTACCCATAACAATTTAGATCAAGGATATTGATAACGAGTTTGATTTCTGAAAAATGGTTTGCATTTTGAAGGAAAAGTCATGGATTTAGCCGAAACATATGGTATAGTCCAACCTCCCTCATCAGCTTATGTCTGCAGACCAATGGTGGTGTACAATCCCCCAGGATAAACATCGAGAATATACCGAATAAGATCATAGGGTCCTGTCGGCGTATAACCCACTGACTAGTGGGAACGAAGTCTGTCTCATGGAACTGTGCGAAGAAACAGAAGACAAGGCGAGAATCATTTGAGAGGAAATTCGTACTGCACAGAATAGGCAGCAAAGTTATGCTGACAAAAGGCGTCAAAAGTTAGAGTTTGAGATAGGTGACCTTGTATTTTTAAAGGTATCACCATAGAAATGAATCATGCAATTCAGAACGCAATGAAAGTTGAGTCCGGGGTTTACCGAACCGTTTAAAATTCTATATAAGATTGAGACAGTAGCCTATAGGCTGGATCTACCTCCAGAATTGAGTCAATTGTATAACGTATTCATGTTTCAATGCTAAGGAAGTATGTTTCTGATTCTTCGCATGTGATCCAGTTGGAGCCGTTGAAGTACAAGATAATCTCTCGTATCAGGAAGTGCCAATAGAGGTCGTCGATAGAAAAGAATAGGTGCTATGCACCAAGACAGTGCCGATGGTCAAAGTAATTTGTAGGAATCATGTGGTAGAGGAAGCTATTTGGGACCTTGAGGCACTAATGCGTTGCACCCATATTTGTCTGTGGAATAATGTGTGTCTTTATTCCGTGAACGAAGTCTTTAGATTTAATTAACTGCATTAAACTAGTGCTAGATAAATTGTTTGCAATTAAGCTAATACTAGACTATTTAATAGTTTAGTTAACTAAGCTAGTAACATTAAAGATCAAGGTTGGAAGAGGCAAAATAAAGGAGGATTTGGTTGTGAGACAAAAGAAAAGATGTCACGATCCAAACCCATGGATGGCCCACAAGTTAGGGCCATGACCGGCCACATGCCCATTTGATCATCCACCTAGGGCTATGCCAGGCCTACTACAACCTGTACTCAGAATCCATTCCAACTTGCTAAATTCTATAACGATAAATTGGCTATCAAGAGCCTCACTTAGAAATTTCCTCAACCTATCACAAATGACTTCAATTACATAATTAGCTCCATGGAGATCAATGCTCTAACCAATTATCAAAAGCATAAAATTTATACTACAATGTCATTAAAGATTAACGATTGCTCTAAGAGGGTTTATGTCCCTAACCACCATCTCCCACGAGTCCGTAGTCGTTTGCCTCATGGATGTTGGTTTCATCTAAATGATCACATGAAAACATTTATAAAAGACTGAGCTGAGAGCCTAGTAAGTACATATACCATATCCCTAAAATAGGTTTTACGGTCTATAAAACATGCCATGGTTTTTTCGATTTAAAACTGGTAAACATTTTTAGAGGAGATACTACACATATATATCCTTTTGAAAGCAATACATTCAAGATTCTCAGAACCGGAGTATGACATCAAGAAGGCTCATTAACAACTATCACAGTTCATCATAACTTAAGTATGCTACGGTCAGCATACAATTCCACCTTACTATAGGGCCACAATCCCTACTCCACCTGGGATAAATATTATTCAGTCAGGGTACAAGCCCCCCTGACCAGGGCCCACAATCCCTTCTCCGCCCTAGATACATATTATTGTGGGCACATGGGAGAACCAGAGAAACAGTATTGTGCGTTAACGTATCTTCCCGTTGACCAGAACCCACAATCCAACTTTCCCCCGTTGATATGGGGCACAACAACCAAGCCAGAACACCGTCTCATTCATCAGAAGCCAACTTTAAAACACTAATCATAGAACACTCCATAGAATTTTTAACTCAAATTCTCGTCAAACGATTTAACATGAAAACATATGCAGTACAAATACTTCAAAAACTTTCATTTGATTAAATCATGTAACACGTTTACATATTTTGAAAATAGAGTATATGGAGGAACATGGCAGGAGTACTTACCTGGATTGTTAAGCGGTTCTGGTTCTTGCTTACAAGTCGGTCATATTTTGAAAATAGAGTATATGGAGGAACATGGCAAGAGTACTTAACTGGATTGCTAAGCGGTTCTGGTTCTTGCTTACAAGTCGGTCCTAGGTCTTGTCCATCAAAACTTAAATGGCAAATCACACGGGTGTTAATTCTTAACGTTCAATCATGCATGACTGCTAAAGTTTTTCCCAAGAAAGGGAAAATATCAAAATACCCCTAGACTTGTGTAAAATTATTAAATTATCCTCGATGTCTAATGTACCGTTACACAGCCAAAAATGACCTAAAACTTTTTAAATGACTAGACGGGTATCTCAGACAAAAACGGCCTTTGCAGGAATTCTCCGTACAGAACCCTAAACTGCTCCTTGAATTGAGCGCTAAGGATTCTATTTCAAAAGTAAATGAAAGGGTGCCTGAATGCCACAAAAATTCAGACACTCGAGCCTCTCAATTAAATCAGATCACTGTAAAATTTCGGCTAAAAACAAGTTTGTTTATTATATCAAATAATTCAAAAACTTATTTTCAAAATAAAACTGTTTCATACATGCCAAAAACAATTTCAGAAAATTCCACAACACAGGTTTTGTAAACATAATAGGGGTTTTAGTTTTTGCACTTGATCCAAATACGCTCAGAAAAATCTTAAACAATTTGGGCAATGGACTAATCATTTATTCTAGAAGCAACATCCTTAAGCAAAAGCTAGTCTTTTTATATTGGCCATTTTGAGGTAGAAACATGATGTATCTTAGAAAATTCAAAATTACAAAGTCAAAGAAGACTTGCTACGGTTTTCAGAAATATAATGATCACAAAAATCCAATGAGTAATGAATTTGCTATAGCAAATCGAAGTGGCTGATAGAAACATCACATCTCTCCGCATATCAGTTTTGCTCAACGGTTATTTTGAAGTAGAAATACTATGAATATAAAAAAACTCAAAACCACAAAGTTGAAGATGACTTTTTGAGGTTTCTATAAATATAAAGTTCACAAAAAAAAACCCATGAGTAATGAAGTTTCTATGACATATCAAAGTGGCTGCCAAAAATCGAAAAATTCTGGACTTCTACGGTGAATTGAATTTAAGGTCATTTTTTGATATGCAAACGTAATATTCTGAGAAACCTCAAAACTAAAAAGTTGAAGCTAACACAATGATGTTTTCAGAAAGTGTAAAATTATCTCAATGAAATTTGAAATAAAAGAGATATGACAAAAATCATAACCCACTCTTATGCTGCTCTACAACAGCCTTCTTCTCAAACACACCCACATCTCACCCTCTGAAACACACACAATATCATACCTAAAACACCCGATTACATGGCTAAGATAGAGAGGAAAGATTAGGGATTCACCTTGAAAAGGTCTTGCCCTAGGTGTTGCTTCTCTCTCCCTCTCTCTTTAACTTTCACGTAAAAGAGGTGGGTAGACTTCTCTTGGACGGATGCCCCCCCCCCACCCCCCCACCCACAAAACAAAAAAGGTCTTATATACGATTGCCCTAATGCTAATACTTGATAACAATCCCATTATACTTTGTTATTTTCACCATTTCATCCACATCTCTTAAAAGACCACAAACTCTTTAGATTAAGATTAAGATTAAAATAAAATTTTCATCGACAAATGAAAAACTTCCGAGCATCACATTCTCCCCACCTCATTAATTTGCAATTTAAGAGCATTACAAATTGTCGCTGAAGGTCACAATCAATACTGTTAGCCCTATGGTTGGATAACCTAGGCTTACATCTTGTTTTGATGATAACTACACATTGATTATGTTCTAATGTGTGCTTTGAGTGTATTCTTAGTAGGTATATACATGCACACTCATGAAGACACATTTGAGAAGTTGGATAGATGGATTAAAGCCAAATAAGCTTAAAGTTATGGTGGACGTGCTATAGAAGCTTCATCAAGTCCAATGTCGAAGAGCAACAAAGAATGCATCGGCTAAGTTACTATCGATTATAATTGATCTTTCCTATTATGTAACTAGTCTTGGTTTGATGCTTGGATTGATGACTATGACCTAAAAAGACCTTAGGACACCTTGTGCATTGCATGTGAGTTCATAATCATTCACACAAGCGTGGTTCTTAAAAATGAGTGAACTTTGGAGCTCACTCAGATTTTATAAAGAATATTTTTAGAGATAATATTTTCATATCTTGATAAAAATTTTCATTAGCTTTCCAACGCAAAAAACGGCACCTTAATCCGATTTTTCTAGAGAAAGTTATGCCCAAAATAGGAAAGGGGGTTCCGTGAGGCAGCCGATAGGCAGTAGGGTAATACAGTCGACTGTAATTGAATACAGTCGACTGCATTGGTCAAAATTCAGTTCCAACGGCTATTTTCGAGGACAAAACTCCAACGGCTATTTTAGAGGGATTACAGTCGACTGCATTAGGAATACAGTCGACTGCAATGGCAGTTTTGCTCACTTTATGCCTATAACGGCTATATTTCATTTGCTCTCTATATAAATGTTTTGGGACTTCTTTATACACCATGGAAACCACATTCTAAGTCTCCATTCAATAGAGAAATATCAAGGCTCATAGATTAAACTTTTCTCTCTTCATCTTCATGATTTTACATCATTAAAGAGAGCATCTTTGTGAGCAATTCTTTGATTGAGAGTGAGCATCCTTCAAGTCATCAATTCTCTCATCTCTCTATTGCACTAGAGCTTCATTTGTACTCATTTCCTTTCAAGAAGGTTTCTTTGTACACATTTGATCTTTGTAAAAGGATTGTGATCAAGGCTTGGGTTTGTCAAGTCTTGGGTGAGCTTTGTGGATTCAAGGCTTGTGCTTGGTGTGGGGATATCACCAAGTGTTTTAAGGGTTTTGATCTTGACCCGGAAGAAGATTGTTGCTAGTGGATTCTAGTGCTCTTGCAAAGGACTTCCTTGAAGAGGTGGATGTAGGCTTGAGGGTATATCAAGCCGAACCATTTAAATCTCCTTGTCAAGTATCTCTAAACCCTTCTCTCTTTTCATTATCGTTTTACATTTGTGGTGAGATTGAGGATAGTTGTTTGTTAATTTTTAAAGTAGTCTTAAAACCCTATTCACCCCCCCCCCCCCCCCCTCTAGAGTTATTTTATTGGTTTCAAAAACAACTGGCAATAATCGTCGCTAAAGACTCCAATTAATGTATACTACCACAACCGCCGCTTAAGAATTAATTAAAATTCTAGGATTTAACGTAAACCATTGTTTAGGTGCGGGTATTACAAAAAGAGACAAGGAGAAAGTGAAGCATGACGAAGCAAATAAGGAAGCATGAGGCGAGGGTTTTAGGAGGTGGTTAGGTGCTTGGAGTGAAGAGTTTTTTTTAAGGGTTTGGATGGCCATTCAGTTGGCAAAAAAAAATCAGAAAAAGAGAAGAGAAACAAAGAAGAAGAGAATAGAAAGAAGGCAGCAAAAAGGAAAGAGAAACAAGAAGAAGAGAAGCTGAAAAACTCAGCCTTTCAGAGTTAGTTTTAGGGCTGTTTTTATACTTTAATTTCTTATTGTTAAGGTGTAGTTTCAGCTGGGTTTTAACATGGCTTTGAGAGGTGTATGAGGGTGTAATTAAGGTATATATGGTGCGTATTTAAGCTGTGTATGTGCATGTTAATTTATGTGCGTTAGAGGTGTGTATAGGCTGTCATATGGGTGGTATTTAAGGTTGTTGTGTGTGCGTGTGATGAGGGCTGTGTAAGTGGTGGTTGCATGTTAGCGTGGTGGAGGGGGTTGCGCAAGGTGGTGTGAGGGCCAGTGAGGCTGGAAAGAGGGGCAAAAGTGAGGGCTGTGTGCACGCAGGAGCTGAAAAACTGTGGTGTTGTGGGTGTTATGCTGTGAAAGTATGGTGTTCCAAGGGGTACAGGTGGTGGGACCTCATTATCTTTGAGGATTTGGCTCATTTCTGGTGAATGAAGAAACCGAAGTATAGTCGCCTTCCATAGATGGAAGATTGTCATAATTGTTGTGGCATCCAATGGTTACACACACATTGCTCTTTAAAAGCAACAAGATTCTTTCCCTCGATATTTTTAAATTTGCAGCATTGGTTTATCCAAGGTTGAAAAGGCCAACCGATTAGGTTTATCCTGGCTCTATCCCATACTATGCGAACCACATAGCCTATGAAGACTTTGGCCTCAGAAAGAAAGGATTAAACGGAAGAAAGGAATGGGTTTAGTTTCCCCAACTCTTCATCTCATATATTTGTCCTATGCTATTTCTATTTTTTAGTTTAGAGACTCAAAACTCCAGTTGCAAACTGACCGGCAATGTCTTTCAAAAATCTTTATGCTTACTGAGAATTTGTAATCTAATAATCAAGATCTGTGTCTCTTACAGTACATGATCATTATAGTAGTATTATGCCACGTGGAACATGTATTATATTAATTGAAAGAAGCAAAACAGATTACTGTAAGTTTGTTGGCTAGGATGGACCCAATGGAGTACCTATTTGAGGAACCACACTTATCCAATCACACGGCTAAGTGGCTTATGCTACTTTCCAAAGTTGATATCAGCCAAAAGCCCGAAAAAAGAAATGCAGTAGCAGACATCATAGCAGATTGAAGGCATCGATGTACTTTTATAGGTTTTAATTTCGTTACTAGGTTGGATTTTCAGGTTTAAAATGAACAAGTTGGACCTTTAGATTCAATTTAGATAGCAAAACACAGGGACAATTGCTTTTATTTGGCGAACAAGGTATTTAAAACATTAGATTTTTTCCTACTTCAAAACAAGATTCCACAAAACACTGCTATTTTCAAGTAAGTACTAAAAAGTTCATCGTTGCTTTTGGATTCTTTTCTTCCTCTGTAACCTCATAACTAGCATATAGACCAATTTTGAAACTAGGTGTTTAAACTTGTTTATTTTTTGTTAACCTTTTAATCCTCAAAAACTCTTTTTTTCCCTCGACTTTATTTCTCTCTCCATGGTTATAGGATCCAAGTACTATTTCCCATTTGAGGCTCATATCTCATTGCAAGACCGCCATCCTTGTCCCTTAAAGACCACCATAAAGAAATTTGATAATATAGAGTAGTTGTAACGAACCGCTTCGAAAATTTAGACCCCTGAAGGTCTATGTGACGCCCTCAGCCCATGTGATGTCACTCGAACAGAGATGTCAATCTTGTCTACGACATACCCTTGTTGCATAATATAAATGATGCCAAGGACTGTGGGTTCGTACCTACGTGGTGGTGTCACAAAGGTTGCAGTCTGAGTAAGCTTCGAGATGTACAAAGTGAGAGGCAGTGAGGGTGGAGGAAGGGCAGAGAGCAAGGCTCTCCAGACAGGCTGTAAGGGCTGGCAGTTGACAATCCAAGCTAGAGTCCAAGTCAGGGGTGCGGCGTCAGGGGTCTGATGTCAGAAGTCCAAATGTATTTATCTCTCTAGAATTCCAGAGAGAATGGGTTTTTAGAGAGACATAGTGAAAAATGTCAAATGAGAGAGAGTCCCCCAAATGAAATCCAAAGTCCCCTATTTATTGGGAAAAGTGTGCATGTGTCATCAGGGTGTCATCAGCTGACACGTGTCATCCCCTGGGAGTGACACGACACCAGAGGGTCTAGAAATAACGGTTCTCCGTTGGACTGCCGGTTCCCAAATTCGCGTTGCCTGCCCCACACAACATCTCTCTACCTATCTGAGAAGACTGACCATACCGCGACAGCATGATCAGAGTAATCATGTTGCCCCAACCACCGGTCCAAGCCCTTACTGAATCCCACAAAGTGCGTCAAGAGACGCGTAGAGAACCTGATAGCGGTGAGGGTCGCCCCTGTAGCCAACTGCTAGGCGGACTAGGCGCGATGCCCTCCAAGGACCTGCTCCCGTCCCGGAGTGACCCGGGGGTCATCGTCCTGGGGGCGTCAATGATCACCGGTAACTTGAGTGCGACATGGTCGCAGCTCAGTGCCAAGTGTCATGCAAGTCACCCCAGGCAGTGATAGCTTTATGGTAATTAGACTATCCTACTGCTAAGGGTCCTCGTGCCAAAGCACTACGAGCGGATCCCCCCAGAATGAAGACGGCGATAGCTTTGTGGTAACGAGTCTATCCCACTGCGAAGGGTCCTCGTGCCGGAGCACTACGAGCAGAGCCCTCGGAATGAAGACGGCGATAGCTTTGTGGTAACGAGCCTATCCCACTGCGAAGGGTCCTGGTGCCAGAGCACTACGAGCAAAGCCCCTCAGAATGCTGCACACTCCGGAGAGTGGGTCGAAGCATGTTCCACGTCCATGGCGTGGGCACATGGTGTGGTGAATGAGTGTGATGCCCGGAGGCCTGTAACATGATTGTGGCGCATGGGCGCGGTGCCTACAGCATGAGACATGATTGTGGCGCGCGGGCGAGGCGACGACCGTCGTGAGACAATACCTTGTGCTAGGGCACGTATCATAAAAATGGCGGGCGGGTGCGGCGACGACCGTCGTGAAACAATACCTGGTGACAGGGCACGTATCATGAAAGTGGCACTCGAGTGCGGTGATGACCGTTGCGAGACAATACCCGGTGTCACGCACGTATCATGACAGTGGCACACGAGTGCGGCGACGACCGTTGCGAGACAATACCTGGTGCCGTGGCACCTATCATGAAAGTGGCGCGCGGGCGCGACGATGGTGCCGAGGGCACTGTAGTGTGACAGGGAGCCAGGGGGCATGACTGTATTAGCGGCGCGGCGCATGGGCACGGTGAAATGTTAGAGACAGCACGCGGGCGATGGTTGTCACGGAGACAGCGCCTGGACGATAGTGCACGGCCGCGAGCAATGGTCGTCATGACGACAGTGCGCGGGTGAAAAAGAGCATCGTGCGGCCACATGTGATGGATGAGCATTGCAGAGACAGTGCATTTGAATGAGATGCAAAAGGAGGCGTTAGCAGCCCCCTGTGACAAGAATGGCCGACCCCCCCCCCCCCCCTTAAAGATGGTGGCCGACCCCCCCTTTTTAAGGATGTGGCCGACCCCTATTTAAAGGGAGTGGCTGACCCCACCCCGCCCTTTAAAGGGAGGTGGCCAACCCCCTTAAGGTGGGAGTCACGCTCACTTGCATATTTTTCCTAAGTGTTGGTGTCGTTGACGTCGCTATGTTCGCGACAAAAATATGTTAGTCATGAATTGCCACGAACGTTCAATGAAAGATGCATTTTGACCAGTTGAAAGCGTTGAAAAAAAGATCGTTCAATGTGTGACATGCAGCGCACAACGGGGCTCCTGGTTGGTCCTTGGTCGCGACCAGAATAGGTTGGGAACATAGAGCAACTAAAACATCAACATCATTAATGGACGTCACAAACGCGTCCTTACAAAAAAACCTTTTTAAAGTACACAACGTACTGTAGCGGAAGTCTGTTAAAACTTGATACAACTTAGTATTTACAACATAATTCATTCCATCGCGGTGACATTTCCCTCGTTGTGTCTCACTACAACTTCTCTTTACCTTTTATAGAGGTTCACCCTGTTCAAACATAGTACCTGAAACATCAGATAAGAGATGAGAGCAAATGGCCCAGTAAATAAGGATAATACGTGGAGTACAACGCATAATCCAATAGATAATGTCAGAGAATCAATTATCAATTCTCATTGAATGCAATAAATTTTGGAGGCCAAAGAACAATGTCTGCAATCATCTTGAAAATAACACCTTTGTTCTGACTGAGCGTCTTCAAGCCCGATAGAACATCATCATTTCCACTTGTTCAAGAACAAGACATACTCATTGACTATGCATATGTATTGCAAGAGAAATACTAAAGCAAACAATAATCATAGGAAACATAAGATAATAAAATTTGCAACGTCAATTAGAATCAATTGCAATGCATACTCGACTTGACACGCCATGAAAGACTCTAACGTTCTTCATCCTTTTGCCAGTTACTCAATTTTCACTGACCAACAGTTACTCGACTTTTATTGGCTTCCCACTTATTGATGTCCTATCACGTGGGGTGTTCATCTCAGTCTCAAAATCAATTGAAAGAGACAGTTTTCATCAAAGAGACAGACTTAGAGAGTATTTTGATCATAAGTCCTCAACAACTCATCAACTACAGATTGAAAGAAATTGTTTGACCTTAAGTCCTCATTATCATAACTCAAATAAGAAGTATCGGGTCACAAGATCATCCGGTGTTCAAAAATAACAATAATGTAACACCCCGCACCTACGCTTAGGCTTGTTCCCGTAAATTTGCTTTCTACTACAGCAATAGTTTTTCCAAGGGATTATTTTAGGATATTTAACGACAATTATTATAAGCGGTATCATTAAGGATCTTTAGCGACAATTTTTTTTATGGTTATAAGTTACGATGATGAAATTGGTTGTATGTGAATTATAGCAATAGCGACGATTAGTGTGAGCAATGTTATTAGTGAAAAAAATATTATTTTCAGCCGATTAAGATAAAACAGAAAGGAGAAGAGGGGGAGAGGTAATGAACAGGCAGTCGGCCCCAATCCGGCATCACCGCTCTCGTCTCTAATGGCCCCGCTTCCCGCCACCCTCCATCACCGACGACGAACTGCAGGGGTGCCTACACCAAACATCACCGCACGACACCTTCGCACACCACCTACGGCACGGACACCGCAAGTAACACCTGCTGTTACCAGCGGCGTAGCGCTGCCACTGTCATTTCCATAAGTTTTTACCACCACCATGCCGTCATTCTTCATCTGCTGCCGGCCAAATCCACAACCAATCATGGACAATCAATAGCCACTGTGACCATCACAACTTCGGCCACTAATCGCTCTAACGGCCACCGACGATCGCCGTGGAGATCCTCTTCTCCTGTCACCACCGCGATTTACTCTGCCACCACCGCATGGTACTCATCATCGGCCAACCAAAATTCTTGATCGACACCAAGGATGATCATCGGCCAGTCGCAGCTCTATCCTTTCGTCCACTGATCAACCGCCTTGGCCACTGCGATATCTAATCGGGGCAATTTCACGGCAAGCCAAATTGGCAGTCGCCGATATTCATCCACCACCACCGGAATCCGTAATCACCGGTGACCATCTACTATAGACCACCATCGTGGGTCATCAATCGAACTGCCCTACCACCCAAGCACTGCCCACCGTCAGAGGGACGTCCTCAATTCAATCTCAACGGTCGTTCAATCGTCGACGCTTGGATTCATGACTATGCCCTAGAATTGGTTTTATGGTATTGACTGTGAAGCGGGGTTTGGTGGTGGTGTTATGATTTTGGTGGCTGTGCATTGGTAGTCTTCTAGCAGCATGTGTTGGCGGTGGATGGTGGTTTGTGTGCATAACTGTGGGTGCATTGTCGGAGTTTACGTGTAATAGGATGTGGACGTGGGGCACTGTGGTGTGGGTATATATTTGGTGAGGAGTGCGTTTGTGTATATCAAGATATGTGGATATGTGCAGTGTTTGTGGGTGGATGAATATGTGGAATTTGGGGGGGTATGTGTGTGTCGTTGTTAGATGGGGGTGGGTGCAATGGTGTGAATATTGTTGTGTCTTAGCATGTAAGTGTGCGTGTGCTTTGGAGGATGAAGTGGTGTGTTTTATTGCGTGTTTAGGATGAATGAATGGTGGGTGCATGTGTGCGAGGCTGTGCATAAATGGGTATGTGTTTTATGTGTGTTCAAATGGCTCTGAGTGTGCATATGCATTATACTCTGTGTGTATTTAGTGTGTGCAGAAGGGGTGTGCGTGTGTATGTGAGTACAAATTGTTGGATGGAAATAGTGAAAGCAGATTTACAGTGTGCATGATTTAGGGGTCTCGAGGAAGAAGAAAGTGGAAAGTGTCCCTATCACTCTATTATTTCCCTACAGTCTAGATTTTGATTTTTAAAAGTTATTTCTGCTCTGATTTTTAAAAGTCATTTCTGCTCTGATTTTGGTAAAGTGCAAACCATTAAACCTTTTATTCTTGCAAGATCTATGATGTGTAATTTTATTGGATTTTTCCGTGTCCTCGAAGAGGGTGAAATGATTTTATCTAAAAATTATATCTAAAAAAGATATTATTTTTTCCTGAAAATTCTACAGTGATCTCTTACTAGCGAGATGTTTGAGTGTCTAAAGTTTTAAGGCTTTTCAGCATCGTTTGTCATGTGTACTGACTTTGGTCGCGTTGTGTGCCGTTAAGAACTGAAAGGAGTTTTGAAATAAAATAATATTTTGCGAAGGACTTTTTGGCTTGATTTTAGCCTAATACATATATAGATGAGTTTTGAAGTATTGTGAAATTATTTCTGGTCATATTGGCTGTTGGGGAAGTATTTTGGCAATTTTTCCGTTCTCGGTGGTGTATTTCGTGGCACCAAACGCAGGTGTATCCTATGCTTGTATATGTGTGCATTTTGCATGTATTTCTGTATTTTTGACAAAGATTATCCTATGAGTGCTACGGTTGCATGTATGTGCTGTGTTGTTGGTTTGTGTGTATAATTGTAAGAGAAAGTGACATAAAGAAAGAAAGAAATGGGATATGTATTGGTACGGGTTGTCGAGACGGTAGGGGGTGTGTTAGTCGTTGTCTTGTAGAGTTCAAGAGTGTGAGTCAGAGAGTTAGAAAAGCCGTGTGAGTCGGACGCATACGGAGAGAAGGAGAACAAAATAAATTGAGGATTTTAGGATTTACTCTAAGTGAGTTTGGGAAGAAGTGGAGACGGGCGCGTATACTATTGGCTCATTCAAGAGGAGCTTGGAATGGATTGGACAATTCTTCGATCAGATGTAGCAAGCAATCAGAGCACAGGATGCTAGTATCGAGGAAATGTGTAGCATTATGTAAGTGACATTTTCGATCTATCTAGTGTATATACAAGTATATGCTATCTATTTTTGAGAAATCTTTATTAGTCATAAATGAACTGCTTATAGTTAGCTTATTTCGAGGGATGAGAACTGTTTAGAAAGTTAATACCGAGTTTATAACATCATTGTGTAATACCCCAATCTGTCACGACCCGAACCCACGGGCAGGGCCGCGAGCTAGGCACGTGACCGGCCGCAGACCCAATAGACTCCAATCGAGGGTTCTGCCAGGCCTTACAACAACCTGTACACATGAACCTGTAACCAAGTAATTTAAATCTATCTCCTTAATAAGGTTTCTAAAATCATGCTTAAAATTTCTCAATAAATCTCTAATGAAATTCTTTGTTTAAGAAATAACGTAGATCATTTTAAATCCGATGGACATCTAAGCTCCAAAAAATCTTAAATTACAACTTTAGTACTAGCATACCACCTAAAGACTTATTAAATAATTTAAGAGGACTACGACTCCTCTAGCAGTCGGCTACTGTAATTCCTCGTGGCCTTCATCAGTGCCGGTTCGATCTAGATCATCGCCTGAAAACATTTATAAAAATGGGTGAGCTTGGGGCCCAGTAAGTAGACATACCATATCCCTAAAATAGTGGACGGGATTCATAAAACATGAAATATGCCACGGTTTTCTTCAATTTAAAACTGGTAAACATTTTCACAAGAGATACTATACATATATAGACTTTTTGAAAGCAATTCATCCAAGATTCTCAGAAACGAAGTATGACATCAAGTAGGCTTATTAACAACTATCACAGTTCATCATAACATGGGTATGTTGCGGTCAGCGTACGTTCCCCCCTGACTAGGGCCCACAATCCCTACTCCACCTGGGATGAACATTATTTGGTCAGGGTATGCGCCCCCCTGACTAGGGCCCACAATCCCTCCTTCGTCCGGGATACATATGTGGACGCAATGGCGCACCACGAGCAACAGTACTGTGCGTCAACGTATCGTCCCGTTAACTAGGACCCAACAATCCAACTTTTCCCCGTGGATATGGGGCGCAACAACCAAGGCAGAAATACCGTCTCATTCAACATAAGCCAACTTTAAAACACTACTCATATAAAACATTCCATGGCATTTTTGATGCATTTTCTCATCAAACAATTTACACAAAAGCAGTAGCATGTAAAAGACTTTAAAACTTCTAATGGGAACAAGTCATTTATACATATACGTAAACGGAAAATAGGGTATACGGAGGAATATGGCAGGAGTACTTACCTGGATAGCTACGCAATGCTACCAAACCTCGATCAATATTCTCTGAATAAACCTAGATTGGTAATCCATTTGTTAGAACAAATCTATACTACAATACTATAAACCTAATATAAACTACCAAAACGATCCTCACTTCTAACCCCGAAATCGCTCAACTCTAAACGCGACTCGCACGCGGCCAACCTAACCGAGAACCCGATACGCTCTTTAATGCGTAACGATATCTCAAAATATATACTAAATTACAATAAAACATTTTTATTGCTTAAAATATTATAAAAAGTCAAAATATGAATTTTCTGAAATTTTAAATATTTTCGAATTAAAATAATTTCTTTAAATGCAAGAAAAGCCCATAAATAGCCATAATTGCTTTTAGCTGAAAATAAAATCCCACAATTTCTCTAATAGCTTTAAAAGATGTATAAAAAATATAGAAATTTAAATCAAAAATTAAAATGCATTAAAACTATTTTTAAAGTATTCATTTTGCTAAAACCAATGCGATACGGAAATTATAGCAAATGAAGTCTAAAACTTATCAAATTCAAACTGAGTCTTATTTATACCATAAAGACTTTACTAGAAATTTTCTCAAAACATTTTCAGGGTTTAAAGGCTCCAAAGGAATTTTACAAATCTGAAATTACAGAAAATATTAAAAATACACACGATTTCAGAAAATTATAAACTTTTGCCAGAAATTCTAATATAGTCTAACGTGTCATCCTGTAATGTTTCACATGCTAACAATAACTGTGCGCTAGTTTACGCATGTATCGCACTTAACGCTAACAAAATTTCCACGCTCGGAACTTTTCTTCTTCTTCTTCTTTACTTTCTCTCCAAACCAAAACACACTCACCAGCTCATGGTTACTGTTCACGCAGCTTCCCTTGCTCCCCATTTTCATCTCATAACCACCACTTGCTCACACATGAAACACACACACACAATACACTCATCTTCACTACACCTTCACATTTCACTCCCTTCACAACTATACACACACTACATGTACACATATACATGCACACAAACACGCCCATTACAGACCTACAAACACTCACAAACTCTCACACAAACACACTCATTACCCAGCACTTTCTCATGCCTATTCACACCCACGAGCACATCTTGCTCCTGTCACCTTCCCCTCTTCTCTTATCCAATACATGACCTCATACAACCAACCAACACTAACCCACTGCCGTGATCTCCCTCTTCTTTCTTTTCTTTCATCTTCGTTATCCACTCATATGCCTCGCTTATACCTTACCTCTACTCCCAAATTCCCATAACCCATTACTGTAACTCCTCATCTCCATTTACAGCTACTGCCTTGAGTAGTTTCTTCCTTGCCCAAAAAAAATGTCAGCAACCATCCCTCCTTTCAAATTCTTATTGTACACAGCACACCCAAATCCAATACACACTCTACACCCATTAACTAATCACTCCACATAAACCCAGATTTATTCGTGTAATACCCACTTTGTACAGCCACAAACTCACACATATACACACATAATAACCACAACTCACGACCCAGCTGCACCCCCTTCTCTCACAATGCACAGGATAAACACACATATACATTTACACACACTATACAGACATCAACACAGCTTCTTCCTCCAACAACTCATTCCATTTCACCTAGACATAAATCATGGCAGTTCACTCACCCACTCTCATGAGCAGACAGACCTCACACCGCTGGGTTTCATGAGCAGACAGACCTCACACCGCTGGGTTAAACACACAAGGATTTCCAGCTCACAGGCTGCTTGTGACAGCCTCTCTTCCCTTTCCCTTGCACCCCTGTTCACGAGCACAGTCACAGCCACCATGGCTGTGACTTCTTCAACCCAACATGTACCCTTCATGGCAGCCATCCCTCTTGGTGATGACTCCATCTTACGGTATCAAGCTGCGCACACCTTACGGCACCACCGCGCACACACACAAACACCCGTATACACATCTACAAACACACGTCCATATAACTACATACACACACTCAAACACTATCATCCCACGGCATGATTCCCATACCCCTCTTAATCCCGTAATCAGTAATGAACAAGAGAAAAGAAAACTAGGGAAAAACTTACCGGAAAATTTGATCGCCGGAGAACCCTTGTCCCGTCCTTCCTCTATCTCTCTAACTCTCTCTCTCTCTAAGGTGGATCTGACGAGCTGAACAGGAGCCCTTGACGGCAGCCCCAGTTGTGTAGGGTTTTATATACATTTGCTTAAAGAAACCCTAAATAGAAAAATATAAAGAAAACTCCACATATTTATTTGCCGCTAAAAATTTCTAACCCAAACCTGTAATTGCAAAAATGTTCCAAAAGAAATAAAATACTTATGATAACTATATGTTAGAATGTTATTATGGGTTGTTACGCTAACCCGCTTCATTATTTGTCGCTTAAAATGGTTCTAATAAAATAACGCTGCAACTTATAGATATTGTCGTTAATGGTTCTAAATATCATTAACGCTAATCGCCCTAAAGACCTCAAACAATATCATTCATAATTACTAACGTAAATTATAATTTATGATTCTAAAATTGTCACTAAAGATCATCTCCCCAAATTCGTCACTAAAAACTCAAAAGAACATCACTCTTAGAAACTGTTGCTAAAAGTAATAATAACGTAGAAAGACACCCATTAGTTTACATTATCTAGATAACTTATTGGTATCACGGTAAATTATTGAATATGGTGTTATTCATTATGTGAGCCATGTCACAGTGTATGTGACTTTACTATTTCTGACTTACTCACGTGGATTGAAACGTGGGCTAGCTCAGCGGGATGAGCTAGAGATCGCGATCTTATTTTCTGAACCTGGTTTCATGTGTCAGTGATGACATATGTGGCCTTATTCTGAATGGCTCTCTAGCGTCTGTCTTTGTACAAGGATGTACTTTTGACATTCTGTCTTTTTACGAAAGTATATTTTGGCACTAAAAAAAAATTTGTCTCGTATCTGTTCCGTTAGAGTTTTGTACCTCCAAAATTTCGTTCTTCAGACATAATTTTTTGTATTCCTTTTGGTTGGTCCGTTGAGCGACCTTACTGGGCATTTGGCTCACTTCCTTACTGTTTTTCTCTCAGGTGATCAGTAAAAAGGGGACTGAATTGCAGGGCTAGCTGTGTGATTGAGAGCTAGCAAATTTCATATCAGAGTCAGTATTTAGTAGTTTAGTTTTGCATTAGTTTGGTTATTTTTAGAAAGTACAATAGGAGGACCTATGTGGATTTGAAATTTATTTTGGAACTCCGTGTCGGAGTAATTTGGATTACATAAATGTTTAGGTTGCTAAGGCATTTATTGATGTATCTATGGGATTAAATTAGTACATGCTCTGAATGACCACTTGGGGAGACATTTCGATATTTTAAGGTTTTTCTGACTATGATTATTTAACATTAACGCTCCGAAAATTCGGGGCGTTACAGTTGGTATCAGAGCTTAGGCTTATGATTCTGTAGACTTTAGAAACATGTACTAGGAAGGTTACTTAATTGACGATAGTACTATGGAGAAGATCTTTATATTTTAGTTAAACGTTAGGATAGCTCAGTTATGTGAATTCATTCAGGAAGGTATAACTGGTTTGGCTTGACATCAAAGTGCGCAACGAAAGCATGGTGATCTTGGGTGTGACGCGTAAGTGCTTATAGAATTGGCTACCCATTTTGGCTAAGTCAAAGCGGTATGTTTTGAAGGGTATTCGATGGTATCAATTTTTGTGACAGATTAATAAAAATAGATGGGCAACATATTGCCTTCAAGCGATCACATGTTTTTTTTTTTATTAGTGAACTTCATAGATATAGCATTATTACAATTTTAGTTAGGCCTTACGCATTGAGTATGGTCTTGGTAGTCAATGGAATACGGCTAAGAAGATTGAGTTTGATGCTATGTTGATTAATCGTATGTTTGAAGGATTAAGAGGTTTATGGCCACAGAATATATGACTTAAGAATTTGAGGTTGGCAATAGGTTGGGTAATGCATTTGGCTGAGAGCGTACCAATAATGTGGTAGCTTTAGATTTCAAACATTTACATACTAGTATGAGGATGGGGAGGTAATGAGCATGGAAGTTAGAAACGAGGGTTTAGATCCTATAGAGTACATGTCTTATGAGATGAGGAAATTGCTTTGTACTCTGGTACACCTTCGGCTTGAAGTTAAGCGTGCTATTTAGACAGCATTTGAGTTCTAAGAGTTCTTTATAATAATTGAACTTTATAGTTTAATTTTTTTAAAACTTTACCCGTATGTGGGTGATTTGATTTGATAAGGTTTGTCTAATTTTTTTTAACCGCTACGTTTGAATTTTCTTCGGAAGGGGATTATTAAGAGAATGAGATCTTTTAATTGTGGTCTTATGGAGACTTTTGTTTTTATGGATTTAGATGCTCTGTTTATACGTGATGTCACTAGTGATATGGTGAGTTAATATTTTATTTTAAGAACTTTGATAGTAACCACGACTTCTAATGCGGGAGCGTATATGACAAGGTAAGGTCCTGAGTACTTAGAGCTTAAGTAATGATTTGGCTGATTGGGTTCTGAAAACCTAAGTTATAATCAAAACCCTATAGTATAGAGAAACATTGGAAGTTGCTAAATTGTAATTTTGCGTGTTTGACAAATATTTTGGACAATTATATATAAAGTCACGAGAACTTCTAATGTATGGGTGGAGCAGGCTTAAGATGTTAAGGAGAAATGTGATTATAGTTGGCGAAAAGCCTAACTAAGGTTGTCGGATAACATGTAGCATGATAGTTAGATAGAGCTTTTGTA
The DNA here is from genome assembly GCA_033065855.1 of Escallonia rubra. Classification (NCBI taxonomy): domain Eukaryota; kingdom Viridiplantae; phylum Streptophyta; class Magnoliopsida; order Escalloniales; family Escalloniaceae; genus Escallonia; species Escallonia rubra. The sequence continues at coordinate 20,133 of JAVXUO010001072.1, read as the reverse complement.
AGCCCGGTACGTTAGAGTGTTGAGATTTTGGAAGTTTTTAGAAGGTTATGTGATCTTTTGAAGTTCTACAAATGTTAGGACGTAAATGATTACCTCTAAGTTTGAGCTTAGCATTAAGGTTTTAAATGAGAGTTATGACGTTTAATATTCATCGGTGATACATTTTGGTACGGAGGTTAGGCACTGCTCCGCTATTATGCTATTTGTATGGGAGTTACGTAGCAAAAGCCTAGTGCATGTACGTTGTAAGTATTGTAAAATTCGAGGCCAAGTTTCTTATAACTGGAGGAGTAATGCCCTAGATCTCAAATTGGGTTTGCGGTGAATTTGTAACTACTTGAATATTAGTGACCGTCGCTTGTTTGGTGAAACTCTATCGTTTAGTGACAACTAACGATAAAAATGGAGATAGGGTTGCATTATCGTGAGGGTTAAGTTAGATATATCTTTCAAGCACGCTGATTCATTGAAAACCGAGACATGATTTTTGGATCTCACGTGTATTTATAATCTTTTGCACACCCTTTGGATTGAACACTTAGAATTATTTTAGGTAAAAGTTGACATATGTATTACATTAATGGAATAGAGGCACATTAGCAATTATTGTTCAAGTTAGGTGTGTTATGTTGAATCTTAAAGTGATATGAGTCGTGGGCTATTCCGATGTTAAAAACCATGTTGTGCCCAATTATATGGATCTAAGGTAAGTCATTGGTTATTTTTAAGTTGATGTGTTGAATATAGTCTTGTTTATTCTATAAGGTATTTCTAGTTTATAGTGGATATGGCAAGGGTGACTAGAAAACTCACGAGTTTAATTTTTTCAAATAATTGTCATAATATAAGCAGTATCTGGTAGGAGTCGCCACAACTTCGTTAGCGTTGCAAAACCAAGAGGATATATATAAATATTCGATAATATAGGAGATTTTGAGGTTCTAAGTACATTGGAACAACATCTAAGTCTCAAACTTCATAGCCATCGATCTTGAGGTTCTACGAACGTTAAAGCATAAGTGATAGTCTCATAGATCTGAACTAGTGATATGACTTGAATGAGAATTGTAACGTCTGAATATTCGAGGGACATAACTTTCGGTGTGGAGTTTAGGCAGTGTACTGATATTATTTGGTTGCTGCTAGAGTTACGTAGTGAAGCATTGGACATTATCAATGCAGAGAGATTTGAAGATGAGTTTCAACGAGAGAAGAATGTAATATCCCGTTCCCAAATTAAGATTAAGGCTAACTATTATAAATTTACTTGGACTTTAGCGACAGTTTAATGGTACAAATGGAGAAAAGGTAAATTGTAGAGATGGCGTTTACAGTTTACAGTGTAGTAGAGCTTCTGATTTAAGAGTAATGATATTTGAGGCATTGTATGGATGGAGGTGCATGACTTCATTATACTGGGATGAGGTAGAAGAGAGATGGTTGTTGGGACTAGAGTTAGTACAGTTGACTACTTAAAAAGTTGATTTGATTTGGGAAAGTCTTAAAGCAGCTCAGGACACACAATGCAACTATACATCTCACCGTTGTCGCAAACTTGAGTTTGAGGGAGGTGATCACGTATTTTTTAAGAGTTTCGCCTTGGAAGGGGGTGATGCGTTTCGGTAAGAAAACCAAGCTCAGCCCTAGGTTTGTTGGGCCATTCGAGGTTTTAGAGAGGATCGGTCTAGTGGCTTATAAAGTTGCATTGCCGCCGAAGCTTTCACACGTTCATAACATTTTTCAAGTATCAAATATGAGGAAGTATGTTTATGATCCGACGCACGTTGTGTCGTATGAGCCTTTATCAGTGCAGGACATGAGGACCTTTCTTACGAAGAGCAACCAGTTCAGATTCTTGACCGTTGTGATCAGGTGTTAAGGAGGAAAGTCATTCACTTAGTTAAGATTTTGTGACAGAACCATGATATTGAGGAGGCTATTTGGGAATCTGAAGAATATATGCGACGTACTTATCCACACCTTTTTGGCACCTCATGTACATTTTGATTCCGAGGACGGAATTTTTATTTAGTGGGGGAGGATGTTAGACCCCTCATATTTAAATGCTTAAAAAAAATGGGAAGAAAAGAAAAGAAATTAAAAATTAGAGAGTTTGGGACGTAATTGGTATTTTGAAATTTTAATTGTTTTAAGAATATACATATATATCTTTTATGTGTCTGATAGTTACGTACATTCATAGAAGCACACTAAAGTTCAGAAAAATCTCCAGAGAATCCGTTTGAGAGTTTGATCATTACTTCGAGGTAATAATTTATTTTCGGGTATCGAATTGAGGTTTGTAGTTGGAATCCTTACGAATTTTATTATTGTTGGAACCCTAATTGGAATCTTTGGGTATATTAATTTTTAGGGCTTTTGATACAATTGGATTGAAAAGATCAAATTTTGGGTTAAATTGGGCGATCGAAGGTAAGGGTTTACCGTTTCGAAATCTTAAATCAGCGTTGGACCAATCAATCACATGTTTGTACGAATGTATTGTCTTTGAAATTCGAATCAGCGTTAAACCGATTATTAGCGTTTGATTAAAATGTTCATCATGAATTTCTCTATCTGTTAGTCGATTTATGAATTTTCTATTAGTCAATTGATGAATAGCGTTTGACTTCCCTTTTGTGGCCTCGGTTTTCGTGCCGTACAGCCGCATAAATTGAACCGCCGTCCACTTTGCTTAGGCTGCCGACACGTTACTCGGCCTATTTACCTATTTGTTCTTCTGTTTTGTTTTTACAATTTGCTTGGTTCCTGTTTTGCACATCTCGTTACTTGTGCCATGTCAATTCTTTGCATCTTTCTGGTGGGTTTTCCTTCTTTCTTCTCACATTAACCCACTAGCCAATCTCCTTTGGTAGATGACCGTACAGACCCAAAGACTAGGCTCACATCATCTTTTTTTTATTGTATATCTTGATCTTGAATCCTTTAGTTTATTTGGATGTTTTGTGTTCGATTATTCTGTTAGTCATCTTGCACTCATATTCCAACAAGATAAATTTTGTTGAGTTCGTCGTTTTGTCCTCTTCAATTTGAGTCCAATATTGAGGTAGTTCTAAAATCGCTTGAAATATAATTCGTAAAGTAGTTGTAAATATATCTTTGTCTTTGTATCGTATCACCTTGTGTAACGTAGAAAGACACCCATTAGTTTAAATTGTCTAGATAACTTATTGGTATCACGGTAAATTATTGAATATGTGTGTTATTCATTATGTGAGCCATGTCACAATTCATGTGACTTTTCTGTTTCTGACTTACCCACGTGGATTGGAACGTGGGCTAGCTCAGTGGGATGAGCTAGAGATCGCGATCTTATTTTCTGAACCTGGTTTCATGTGTCAGTGATGACATGTGTGGCCTTATTCTGAATGGCTCTCTAGCGTCTGTCTTTGTACAAGGATGTATTTTTGACATTTTGACATTCTGTCTTTTTACGAAAGTATATTTTGGCACTAAAAAAATCTGTCTCGTATATGTTCCAATAGAGTTTTGTACCTCCAAAATTTCGTTCTTCAGACATATTTTTTTGTATCCCTTTTGGTTGGTCCGTTGAGCGACCTTACTGGGCATTTGGCTCACTTCCTTACTGTTTTTCTCTCAGGTGATCAGTAAAAAAGGGACTGAATTGCAGGGCTAACTGTGTGATTGAGAGCTAGCAAATTTCATATCAGAGTCAGTATTTAGTAGTTTAGTTTTGCATTAGTTTGGTTATTTTTAGAAAGTACAATAGGAGGACCTATGTGGATTTGAAATTTATTTTGGAACTCCGTGTCGGAGTAATTTGGATTACATAAATGTTTAGGTTGCTAAGGCATTTATTGATGTATCTATGGGATTAAATTAGTACATGCTCTGAATGACCACTTGGGGAGACATTTCGATATTTTAAGGTTTTTCTGACTATGATTATTTAACATTAACGCTCCGAAAATTCGGGGCGTTACACTTCTACCATTAGTTGTTTCACGGAGGATGTACTTTCAGTTACTAACTATAGGATTATGGCCTTTTATGGCCTTTTTCACCCAGTTCAGCAAGCTCCCACCTTTAGCGACTAATGGTTGGTGTTCCTGCTAAGGTTTTTCAGCTATCGTTAATGCTTTATTCCTTTGGCAGTGTTCTTGTTTTTTTTTTTTTGGGTTAGTAAACATGCCTTCATGCTTCTATTCTCCCACAACCGTACATGTTGGTAGCTGAATTCTAATACACTTCTATGCTTTGAGTTTAATTCACTTCAAAGCATTCCTTTGAAATCATTGGACTGCCGCAATGCTTCAGAATTTCCTAGTGGCTTCACACATTTTTAAGCTGCATTTTAATTACTTTGGTGCTTTTGTTACACATGTTTAGCTGGAGTGCTTTTAGTCTCCTGTCTTCTTACAGTCCGAATACAGCCAAACTTTCAGAATAAAGTCTTCTTCTTCTTTAGGTGGTGGTAATCTCCTTTGTCTTAAATCCCCTCTTCATAATTTGTTTTACTCCATACGGCTAGAGCTTGTCTTCTAATGCATATACATATGCCTTGAGTTAACTCACCTTAGAGAATTCCCTTCCATCATTGGACAAAACTCCCAGGTTCACATTACTTATGTAATAATGGTCATTGTCTTGTGTTGTTTTCTTTTTCTAAGTTCAAGCTTGAATTTGGTTCCTATTTCCTCTTTTAAGCACTTTGCCATCCATTATTTGATTTCCTGTTATGTTGAGCTCAAAGGAACTCACAGTGGAGTAATTTCAGTCCCATTGAATTTGTATTTTTTTGTACTCGTCAATTTATGACTAAGTTATCGACTATGTTTGAACAACTCTCAAATTTGAGAGGGTCCTTTGGACACACGTTTGATTATATGCTGGCGATTAATAGATGCTTAGCATGCTACCGGTAGCACACGTTTGATGTTTGTACGTTTGGTTCGGATTTTGGGTTTTATTATTAACATAGTCAACGAATATTTTGTCGTCTAGTGTTCCCGACATATTATATATATGTTTAGGTTTAATGCTTAATCACGTTTGTTTTGGCATTTGATATAAGAATTTGGTTTGCCCATTCCATCAAGTATTGTCGTTTTGACTCTGTTTGTTTTTGCTTTGATATCTTGTCGTTTTGTACCTTACTGAGCTATTTGAGCTCACCCTTTCACTCTACCTTGCCTCTTGCCACAGGTCATGAAAGTGACTAAGGATCCGTGTGACAGCATTGGAGCTTTGAGAGTCCTTTGTAGTTAATTAGATTGCAGTTTGTTTTGAGAAATTTACCCGAATGTGGGTAATTTGATAGAATTGATTTTATGTGATTTGTTTAGCCGCTGCGTTTAGTAAATTTGTTTTGCAAGGGATTATTAAGTGGAAGGATTATATTAGAAGTTTATTGTTTTGGAGATATTTTGTTTTTAAAGGATTAGTTGCTCTGTCTATATTACTGTTACCGGAGTTATAGCGGTATTTTCAGGAACTTTGATTTCAGTCACGGCTTCCGTTTTGGGGGTGTGACAAGGTTGGTATTAGAGCCATGTTTGTGATTCTGTAGACTCGTGTGAACCTAAGCTTAAAACGTTGCGAACTAAATGTACGACTAAATTGGTCTCGTTTTCTGCTACCAAAATTATTATTTTTATTTAGCGTGTATCCTTCGTACATTTGCAGGCTCATACAATTTCATTTGGTGTGTTAGGATTATTATGCCTCCTAGACGCGCTACTCGTGACACCAACGATCTTCACAATCCACCAAGGGATGGTGGAGTTGCTGATGCGATTGTACAAAGATTTCAGAATTTGGCGAACCTAATTGCCGGAGGTGGCGGGGTACCGCCGAATCAAAAACCATGGGCAAAATGATGGCGCTAGTACTGGAGATGTTGAAAATTTTAAAAAGTTAGTACCCGCCTTTAAGGGGGAACCCATTCCAGTGAAAGCTGAAGCGTGGGTGAACCAAAATGAGAAGGTGTTTGACCTTTGGAACAGTAGCGACAAGCAAAATGTGGCATATGCTGTTTTTATGCTAGAAGACGAAGCTGACCATTGGTGGAAAATGGTCAAACGCACGTAGAGTATCAACGTTGAACATCCCATGACATGTGAGCGATTTAAAAGTATTTTCTTTGAGAAATACTTTCCTCATAACGTGAAGGATCAGAAGGAGGAAGAATTTTTGAAACTAGAACAGGGTGACATGATAGTGGCACAATATGAGGCGAAGTTCACCTCATTGTCAAGGTATGCCCCGCATCTAGTTGACATTGAGAATCGTAAGGCAAGAAGGTTTGAGAAAGGATTAAAGCGCGACATTAAGAACAAGTTGCTGGCACTAAAGCTTTCGACTTATGCTAATGTGACGGAACGGGCCGAAATTCTAGATGCGGACTACGAGGAGTTTCAAAAAGAGAAGGAGGAGCAGAGGCATAAGAGAGGCCGTGCAGAAGCTTCGAACAAGAAGAAGAGTGGTGGTCAGAGTAAGAAGAGATCAACTTTACAAGAAAGCGTGTGATCGACTCGAAGGCTTTCAAAGATTTGCGATATCTGCGGCAAAGATCATGGGGATAAGCCATGCCATCGTTTAACAAATTCTTACTTCAACTGTGGGAAGGTGGGACATTATGCTGTGGAATGCCCGTATTTGAAGAAAGAGAAACCAGGGGAGAGGACTTATAACACGCAGGCTCAGGGTGGGGCCAAGCCATCTACAAGGGATCAGAGGCCGAGAGTTCAAGGCCGTGCTTATGCCTTGACTGCCAGAGATTCCACACACTACAAGGAAAAAGCTCTACGCCGGCGGCCGGTATAGTGCCGCGAAAAGTGAAAAAACCGCCGCCGTAGGCTTACACGGCGCTACAAGGCCGCCGCCTTTTCTCGCGTTTCGGTAGACCTATGCCGGCGCTTTAAGGGGTCTATACCGGCGGTCGACCGCCCCTAAAAGTCTTCCCCTATCCGTCTTCTAATGTTACCAATAGCAGCGGTCTGAACCTATGCCAACGTTAACGGGCGCCGGCGTAGGTAAATTTCTAATTTCTTATATATTTGGATAAAATAGCAAAGCCAGCGCTAAGAACCGTCGCGGTAGATATTATATTTATTTTATTAAAATGTTGAATAATTGAACCTATGTCAACGGTCCCATGCGCCGTTATAGGTTTCATTTTGCATTTGTTTTCTTTGAATGTATGGATTTATGCCGGCACGTACGACCGTTGGCATAGGCTTATTTTAGATTTTTTTTTAAAATAATTCACTTATGCCAACGATACTGACCGCCTCCATAAGTTATCACCCAAAATAAAAGCAGAGCAAAATGCTAGACAACGCCGACATTGCCTACCGAGTGTATATACATCTGTATTGTTTCTTGCATTTGCTTTTCTCATATCATATAGCTAGTAAAAATCAAATGCAAGTTAAACCTAAATTAGGACTTGATTGTTCACAAAGGACCACAATCTATTCAAATTTAGAACAATAACACATGTTTGTCTAGAAATAACAAGAGAAGTCAGAGACTTTGTTCAAACACTAGACAAATCCCATGAAGTCACAAAATTATCAAGATCTTGCACATCATCAATGGTAAGTCCGAAGTCTGGCATCTCTATGTCCATTTGCATTCACATCCATGACAACCTGTTACAAAGAAAAACTTACTCATTATGCGGAAAAACACTCTAGGTCAACAATATAATCATGTTGAAACAAATAAGGCTTACGGAGATAATACCTTGGATGAATGTGAGAAAGGTTAATGTGTTCATTGTTACCGAATATGATGTGTTGAGAGAGTATAAAGAGATGTGATACAAAAAAGAATTCTTCTAGGCAACTAGAGGTCCACCTGGGCCAAAGGTGAATCAAGTCAATCATAGGATAAAGAGAGTATAAAGAGAGGTAATTTGTAATTCACAGGATGAATCCATCACTCATTTGTGTCCTTATGCTGCTGAAGTTTGGAAAACTTGCAAATGCAGAAACCAACTGCCTACCAGTACTAACAAAGACTAGAAGACATGCTGGCAAAAATTATACTAGCAAAGACTAGACAACTCACCTTGGCAACCACTATCTACTGCATATGGACGGAAATAAATACAAGAATTTTCACACACAACCAAACCACCTCACATTCTCATCCAAGACACTGAAAAATGGTGCCTGCCAAAGTCATGACCTGGAAAAAGCAGCCTCTAAACCATTGCAATTGGATTTTGCTTAAGGGGTATGGGATACTGGACTACACCCTGCCAGCTTTAATCAGTAGACTCATACAAAGAATTCAATCAATTACTACTGAGATACATGCTAAATTCTATTTACCAGCAGAACAGGGAATTAAAAACTAGTAATCGATGCATCATCTCAACAGATAAAGTAGCCAGTTCAGAATAATTTCTTATTTTTTTTAACAAGCATAGCAAGTTCAGGATATAAGTAGGAACATGAATTGAAAAGCAACATGGACTAACGTCGATATATTAGAAAAGTAAAAATGTACAAGTTTGAATGTGTGCAAAAAAAAAATTCATCTTTTGTTGTATTCCACACATCATAAAAGGCTAGTTAGTAATCAATTTCTTATTGTGTCGAATATGAAGTGAGTGCAAAATCTTAGAATCCAAGTAGTCCCAAACTGTCAGTACAATTTTATACATTGTCAAACTTTCTATTATGTCCCAAAGTTGCTTTCAAACTCAAATAATTCCACTTTATTATATGTCTTGCAACAAATTAAAACACATGGATGTGTTGCTGTCCACTTTTACGGGTAGGCTTTTTGAAATTGTGTGGGATATCCAAACTGAACCAACACCAGAAGTAATTACATCAGTATATATAATTGCCCCCATTTTTTTGTCTTTCTACTGCAACTATAAAAGAACACTAATCTAAATCAGAGACCTAACAAGAAATAGTCATATCTAGTAATTTACTCCATTATAAACCATCTTGAGGGCCTCTACATAAATTCAATTCAATATACAGTTAAAAAAAACAATAAAAATTAATCAATTTACTGAAGAGAGATAGTCATGAACCCTAACTAAAAAATGGCTTTTGCTACTTTGTAAAAGACTTAAAAATTGCTACTAAATGCAACTTAAAAATCAATTTAAATCAGAGATACTGACATAAAATGTTTAAAAAACTCAAATACCTAACAAGAAATAGTCTTATGTAAGTATATTAGTCTCAATTAAAACCATCTTGAGGGCCTTTGCATACATTCAATTCAATATGGATAATCATGAACCCTAACCAAATCTAACCAAAGCAAATTTCTGGAAAGAGGAAATCAAAATTGACAAAAGCATAAAAACCAAAATTAGAGGAATACACAGTTATAAAATCGTTAATTGGCATGAGTAGAGATAAACACTTACCTGATTTGGGTGAAAGACTGACAATCAAACTCGATACTGATGGATTCATGGTTCGAAGGTGGAGAAAAGCCGGAAAAAAAAGTACTACCGGTGACGACAACGGTGAGAGGAACTGCGAGCGGCAACGACGACCCCGCAAGACCCAAATGTTTGAACATAGAAATTATAAATTATAAACTTTTCTAAATATCAAAATATAGACAATTAAGAGTAGAAATCAATTGATCAGAAATCATGACTTGGTGACATAAAACCTTCCCTGAATTAAATGAATCCGAAAGTGTGGTCAATCTTACAGCATATTGGAGGATCAATTGAGAGAAAGAGTAGAGACATTACATGTGGAAAATAGAAGAGAAGAGAGGGATTCAGCAAGGAAGTAGAATAGAGGAATTAACCAAGGGAAAGCGGAAGGAGAAGAAAGAGGACGAACCTTAGTGCTATTTTTAAAGCAAGAAAATGTAAAGAGAAAGGAAAAAAAGGAAGAAAATGAGACATAACCAAGCATATTCTATCCCGACGGTGGTGGCGTTGCCTAAAACTATTAAACCGTCAGCATTGCACGTGTTTGGGCGCTAAATTTTGCTGCTCATATTCTGGTGTGAAAATTTAGCCTATGCCGACACTGGACATGAGACCGTCGGCTTAAAGGGCTGCTATAAATCTATAGCAACGGTCGTCATGGAGGCGCGGGCATAGCCCACGTATAGCATCGCCTTCGTTGGTTGTCGGCTTAGCTCGCCGCGACATATCACTTTTTTTGTAGTGACAGCTTTCAATGACGTGGTAGCAGGTACAATTCAAATCGATTCTTATTCATTCCATGCATTATTGGACCCTGGATCCACACATTCAGTTATAAACACTTCTCTAGCGTGCAACTTCGATTTAGAATCACAACCCTTAGAATTTGAATTTATGATTGATACCCCGATGGGGAAATCTATTCTAGTATCTACGGTGTACAAGTCTTGTGTGGTTCACATCGAGGGTAGAGAGTTACCGATTGACCTTATAGCTATGGAGATTTGGGATTTTGACGTTATTTTTGGTATGGACTGGTTGTCTTCATATCATGCCTTATTGGATTGTTATGCCAAGGAAGTACAGTTTCAGATTCCCGGTCAATCTAAGTTTAAGTTTAAGGGTACTACTCCCGTTACTTCTTCTTGTCTTATTTCTGCCTTACGGGCTAGACGACTACTCAGGAAGGGGTGTCAGGGATTTTTAGCTCACATTGTGGATACCCGTATAGCTGATCAGAACTTGTCAGATATTCCCGTCGTTAGTGAATTTTCAGACGAAGAGCTTCTTGGTCTTCCTCCCAACCGTGAAGTCAAGTTTATTATAGATCTTGTACCAGGAGTTGCACCGATTTCTAAAGCTCCCTACCGTATGGCTCCGGCTGAGCTCAAGGTGCAGCTCCAAGAATTGCTTGAGAAGGGCTTAATTCGCCCAAGCGTCTCTCTTTGGGGTGCTCCTATTTTATTTGTAAAGAAGAAAGACAGAAGAATGAGGTTGTGCAGTGATTATAGGGAGTTGAACCGTGTCACAATTCGTAATAAGTACCATTTGCCACGGATTGATGACTTGTTTGACCAACTACAAGGAGCTGAATATTTTTCCAAGATTGACCTGAGGTCAGGTTACCACCAATTGAGGGTTAGGAAGGAAGATATACCCAAGACTGCCTTTCGAACAAGTGATGCACACTATGAGTTTGTAGTGATGCCGTTTGGATTAACAAATACACCTGCAGCATTCATGGACTTGATGAATCGGGTGTTTAAGGAATACTTGGACCAATTTTTCATAGTCTTTATTGATGACATTCTGATTTACTCCAAAAGCAAGGAGGAACATGAACAACATTTACGTATGATGCTACAGATTTTCCGGGAGGATTCCGCCACGTGCAAGATATGTGGACTGTGTCTTAAGAACGTTGTGCGTTTGTAACGCCCCAACTTAAGGTTATCTCAACTCGGCTGGAGCATTACGACATATCAACTAATCGCATCATACTTATAATACAACTCATTCTAACTCACTTGGTAATCAAACCATATTATACAAAATTAAAGAGTTTACTATTACAAAACACACCTAGTAAGCTCTCTGCCAGATCTCAAAGTTGACATACTGTACTACGTAAGTACAACTTAATTCACAAATGTACAAGTGACCCCTTGCCTGTCTTCTCACCATACCTCACACCTTTTCCTTGCCTTTTGAGGGACCAACTCTTTGATCTAAAATATTATGGGTAAAAACCCGTCAGCTCACTGGCTCAATAAGATAATCAAAGACATTTAATGTAATTTTCAACTCAAGAATATTGATAAGGCATGCTATTACAATTCAATCACATTAAGTAGTGCTTCATGTGCACATAACACATATCACGTGTTCACACTTAGTTGAGCATCACAAGAGTTTACCATTCCCGAATTCAGTCCCATCAATAGACCACCCTTATGTCACCACATCCGAGATATAAGATCACAACATTTGCCTCGGCCAAAGGCAAAGTAACCGAAAATAATTGAATACTGATACTGCCTCGGGTAGCAGTCAGAGATACAACTGTTCGGCTCATACGGTGCACCGCTACTCAAACACAATCAAATCAACCCCCAATCATTTGAATGGGGTGGCATAATAATCATCAACAATATATCAACCATCCCTTACAATGAAAGTATGTAGCATCATCTTCATAACATCTTGAACATGTAACATAATCATTTATATTTCGCAATTGAGTTTCAATTATAGAACTTAACAAACATGTCCAAAATCACATTCTAACCATGTCTAATTTGACATAATTCCATAATTCACACATACCATAACCTATTTCACGTCTTCCATAACCTCTAATATGTTAAACATGAATAGATTCACTTATTAACAAGTCGCTAACAAGTATTTAAAAGTTTGACAAAGAATTCATACTAAAAGAGTTACGCTAACATAGCATATATCCATATTCATGTCTTAAAAACCCATTAAAAATATTTAAATATCTTACCTTAAAGAAGAGATGAAAGACCCAATTTTGAAATTTGAAACACCTTCAAAATACTCCTCAATACACGTTCAAAATGTTGTTGGAAGCTCATAGAACAGTTCTAAATCAACTGCGTAAGGTTCCCTTTAAAAAACAAGCCTTAATTCTAAATTTTGTGAGGTTTTTGATTGCTTTTCTTGCACTTTTCTCTCAAAAACGAGGTAAGAGAATCTAATCATGTCAATTGGGTCTTTTATATCAAATTAGAAGCAAGTATGAGGTGTCAAGTGGAGGTGAAGAGGTGGAAAGTCAAGCACGACGAGCCTTTAAGCACGAGGTGGCAAGACACAGTTGTACCACCTAGCAAGCACGACAAGGCTCAAAGCACATGGTGGCAAGACATAGTTCTGCCACCTAGCAAGCACGACAAGGCTCAAAGCACGAGGTGGCACAATTCTTTGCAAAAAGCAAAACAATTCACAGGCTATCCAGTCAACAACTGGTTACTCCCAGCAGAAGGTTTCACCATTTTTCGTTTCCAACTCTTCTGAAAATATTTTTGGTCATCCCAAGTGATCATTTAAAGTTTCTAAACATCAAATACTCTTTTCCATTTTTAGCACTTCGTCCACCTTCTTAGAAAATTTACTCAATTCAAGGTGTCTAACATTTAAACATACATTCAATTATGTTATCATGCATAGTTCGTCATAACCATTTTCACATGAAGTGAATCATCTAACCATACTTAAATATGTGCCCTTCACCCCTTAAAACAATTTGGTCCCCAAATTCATAACTTAAACTTACCAAATAGGTGCGGATAATCTCTCTGCATATCCTCTTCCTTTTCCCACGTGGCTTCTTCCACTTCATGATTTTGCCAACCAACGGAATGCTTTTATTCCTCAAAACTTTCACATCAAAAGCTAAAATCTGCACCGGCAACTCTTCATATGACAAATCTGATTGGACTGATATCGGCTCAGGGCTTATCACATGAGATGGGTCAGGGTTATACTTTCGCAACATAGAAACATGGAACACAACATGTACTCCTTCCAAAGATAGAGGAAAGGCAACTCGGTATGCCAAATTTCCAACACGATCCAATATTTCATAAGGGCCAATATATCTTGGTGACAACTTGCCTTTCTTTCCAAATCGTTTTATACCTTTGAATGGTGACACCTTAAGAAATACAAAATCTCCCACTGAAAATTCTAACTCTCTTCGTCTGTTATCAGCAAAACTTTTCTGTCGGCTTTGAGAAGTCAAAATCTTTTGCCGAATTTGCAGATTTTTTTTTCAGTGGTCTCTTGAACTATTTATGGCCCAATTAAAATCTTTTCTCCGACTTCACTCCAATAAATTGGTGAGCGACACTTTCGTCCATATAGAACTTCATATGGTGCCATACTGATGCTAGCCTAATAACTGTTATTATAAGCGAATTCAATCAATGCCAGATGTTGATCCCAACTTCCTTTGAAATCTATCACACATGCACGAAGCATATCCTCTAATGTTTCAATAGTCCTCTCAGATTACCCATCAGTCTGAGGATGAAATGTTGTACTAAATTTCAAATTTGTACCCGATGCACCTTACAAACTTTTTCCAAAAATGAGATGTAAATCTTGGATCTTTATCACTCACAATACTTACTGGTATTCCGTGCAATCGAACTATTTCTTGTACATACACTCGGGCTAATTTATCCAATGAGTACGTCTTAACTATAGGTAGGAAATGAGCAGATTTTGTCAATCTATCCACAATCACCCATACCGAATCATGCCCATCACGGGTCCTTTGCAATCCTTTGACAAAATCCATTGTTATATGGTCATACTTCCATTTGGGTACCGGTACCGGTTCCATTCGACCCGCCGGTCTTTGGTGTTCAGCTTTTACTTGTTGACATACAATACATCTTAAAACAAAGTGAGCTATTTCACTTTTCATGTTATTCCACCAGTAATTGCATTTCAAATCCCGATACATCTTTGTTCCACCTGGGTGCATTGTATACTTCGACTTGTGGGCCTCTTTCAGTAATTTTCCTTTCAACTCTTCATTTTTAGGCAAAACTATTCGGTCTTTATACCGTAAAAACACCATTAATATCCATAAAAAACTTAGGTTTGAAGGTTCCATCTTTATCCTTCACTTCTCTATGTAACTCCAAATCTCTTTCTTGTTCCTCCTGGATTCTCTGTAATAACACTGGTTTCACTTGTAAATTTGCAAGAATAATTCCTGACTCAGTAACAGATAACTCCCATGAACAGGCTTGCTCAATCAACTTCCACTCTTTCACCATTAAGCTAGCAACTTGCACTTTCCTACTTAGTGCATCTGCAACGACATTGGCTTTACCTGGGTGATACTGAATCGTACAGTGATAATCATTGAGTACTTCCATCCACCTTCTCTGTCTCATATTCAAATCTTGCTGAGAAAATAAGTATTTCAAACTCTTATGATCAGTAAAAATTTCAAACTCAGCACCATACAAATAATGCCTCCACTTATGCAATGCAAACAGAATTGCTGTTAACTCAAGATCATGTGTTGGATAATTTTGTTCATAAGGCTTCAGCTTTCTCGAAGCATAAGCCACAACTTTGCCATCTTGCATCAAAACACAGCCTAATCCTTCCTTTGAAGCATCGTTGTACACCACAAAATTCTTAGTTCCACTAGGCAAAGTCAAAATTGGAGCTGTAGTTAATCTCGTTTTTAACTCCTGAAAACTCACCTCACACTTATCGGTCCACTGATATGCCACTTCCTTCCGAGTCAATGTGGACAATGGTGCAGCTATCCTTGAAAAATCTTGTACAAATCGACGATAATATCCCGCCAATCCCAAGAAACTTCTAACTTCTGCTACATTCTTTGGCACTTGCCAATTCAAAACAACTTCTATTTTAGACGGGTCAACAGTCACCCCTGCTTCAGACACTATATGACCTAAGAAGGCCACTTGCTTTAACCAAAATTCACATTTGTTAAACTTAGCATACAATTTCGGATCATTTGCACATAAAACACTATACTATGGGGGCGGGTGCGCGTTTCACCCCAATGTTTCAATTTTGGTTCAATTCACCTCACTGTTTCTCAATTTGAGCATAATTTACCAATTGACGGGCTGAACTCTAATTTCTTGGATGCCCGTCAATTTTCTAGGGATAAAATTGTAACTTCAAACCATTTGCCACATTGGCAGCCACATCAGCCTTCCAATGCCTCTTGGAGTCACCAAAACCCAGATGTTGCTCCCTCTCTGCAATCGACGATCTTCACTCCCTTTCCAAACCCTAATCCCAAATCCCTCACCTCCATTTCCCTCCTTCTTATTTTCTTTCCACCACCATTCACTAAATTCCTACTTTCCCCAAACCCTAAACCTCCCCGTAAATCCCTTCGCCTCTGTGCCTCCTGCCCCCGACAGCAAAATCATACCTCAGTCCATCATCCAAAGAATTGCCAAAAAACTCCACAACCTACCCTATAGTTTAGGTTCACGCCATCCAAAACCATTCACAATTTTGCTTCCACCAATAACCACCCCATAACCCTCTCTCTCTGTATATTCAGGCACCCAAAGAGTGCCACCACCATACCCAGTTCGTCGCCACCACTCACGATGTATGCGTACACGTATGCGTCCATAGGGTTCTTGGCGGTTACAGTAGAAGTGTGATAGCGATGTTGGGTGGTGGTTGCGGGATAAGTGGGCAAAGGGGTGTTGGTGGTGGTTGCGACAGAACTGGGTATAGAAGTGTTGGGTGGTGGTTGCAATAGAAGTGGGTTAAAGGTGTTAAGTGGTGGTTGCGGCAGAAGTGGGATATGGGTGTTGGGTGGTGGTTATGGTAGAAATGGGTATAGGGGTGTTGGTGGCAGTTGCGGAAGAAATGGATGAGGGGTGTTGGTGGTGGTTGCCACAGAAATGGTATAGGGGTGTTGGGTGGTGGTTGTGCAGAAGTGGGTTCAGGGTGATCAATTGATCATGTCGGGGAGGATGAAGGTTAAGAAGATATTAACATATGTCAATCCCTTATTGGCTAATGGTGATGACTTGGCTGCCATGGTGGTAAATAACGCGAAGTGACAATTTTACCCATAAGAGTTTGACGGGCATCCAAGAAATTGGAGTTCAGCCCGTCAATTGGTAAATTACGCTCAAATTGAAAAACAGTAAGGTGAATTGAGCCAAAATTGAAACATTGGTGTGAAACGCGCACCCGCCCCCATAGTATAGGGTTTTATGTGTAAACGATCCTACAATTTCTTATCCCGTAGTACTTAGAGTACAATCCTCAAATGACGCTCATGCTCCTCTGTACTTTTTGAATAGACCAAAATATCATCGATAAAAACTACTACAAATTGATCTAAAAACTCCTTAATAATTCGATGCATTAACTCCATCAAGGCTGCAGGAGCATTCTTAAATCCAAACGGCATGACAACAAATTCATAATGTTCATACCTTGTACGGAAAGCTGTCTTTGGAATATCTTCCTCTCTTATCCTCAATTGATGGTATCCAGATCTCAAGTCCAACTTAGAAAATACCACTGCCCCTTGTAACTGATCAAACAAATCATCTATGTGCGGTAGTGGATACTTATTTTTTATTGTTACTCTATTCAACTGTCGATAATCCATGCACAACCTCATTGTACCATCTTTCTTTTTAACAAATAAAACTGGGGCTCCCCATGGTGATACACTAGGTCGAATAAATCCCTTATCCAGTAATTCTTGTAACTGTGACTTTAACTCCCTCAATTCAGCCGGAGCCATCCTATACGACGCTTTTGAAATTGGGGTTGTTCATGGCAACAATTCTATCACAAATTCCATTTCCCGCTCAACCGATAATGTTGTGAGATCCTCAGGGAATACATTCATAAATTCATTTACTACAAGTACATCCTATATTTTAATATTTTCTTTTGGCTTATCCACCATATAAGCTAACCATCCCATACAACCTCTAGAGAGTAACTTCTCTGCTCGAACAGCTAAAATAATATTCATATCCCCATCCTTTCTACCTTGGAACTTACATAATTCTCCATCAAATGTAGTAAATGTCACGACCTTATGAAAACAATCTAGTGATACCCGATTAGATGACAACCAATCCATCCCCAACAATACATCAAATCCTCTTATAGGCAAAACAATCAAGTCAGCATATACCGTATGCTCACCCATAATCATACACAAGATTTATATATCAGACTCACTAGAGTACTTTCTCTTAGAGGAGTGCTAACCTCCAACACATATGGTAGCAACTCAGGTTCTTGGGGTAACATGGGCACCATATATGATGAAATGAATGAATGGGTAGAACTAGGATCAAATAGTCTCTAGCAACACATTGGAAAATAATAAGTGTACCTTCAATAACTCCGCTAGTATCTCGAACCTCCTGAAATTCCAATGCATATGCTCGTCCTTGCACTCTTGGCTTCTCAGCATTCCCTTGCAGATTCCCTCTACCTTGGTTATCTCGAGGCATAATTTGATTTCCAGAATAAGGGCAATTTTTCCCAATATGTCCAGGCTGAGCACACCTGATACACAAACCCATCTTTCTGCGACATTCATTCTCTGTATGTCCAGTCCAATTACAATACGTACATCGCTCTCCAATTCTTGCCTGCTTTGATGGTTGCGTGCTTGATATCTCAGTCTGATTTCTCCTTTTATTATTGTCACCTGGGGATGATGCTGCAAAGCTAGCTTGACTACCAGTATAACCACTCATTTGATTACCTCGACCTCTTCCCTGACCATTTCCATGAAAATTATGATTTCTTCCTTATAAGCCCTTTGAAAATTTCCCTGCCAATTATTTCCTTGACCCTTTTAACAAGGGTTCACATTCCTGCTGTTACGGTTTCTCTGTCCACCATATAACGGTGCTCTAAATGGTTCTGTATCAATATTTTTTTGCTCTTCCAAATCATTCTCAATAGCCATTGCTCTGTCAATAACTACCATATAAGTTTGTAACTGCAAAGGGATCAACTTATCCCGAAGATCCTTATTCAGACCTTTAACAAACTTTCTTACTTTTCTTTCTTCGGTATCCACCAGATGCGGACAAAATCTGGCTAAATCAGTAAACTGTGATTCATAAACTGATACCGACATATTTCACTGTTCAAACTTTATAAAATTTACTTCTCTCCTTTCTTGGGTCACCGCTGGAACATACTTATTACTGAACTCCATTTTAAAGTTTTCCCAAGTCGATGAGACTCCTTCCTGCTTCCACTTCATAGATAACAATTCCTACCATCTTTCTGCACTAGCCTCTAGCATAAAGCTAGTATACACAAATCTCTGCGAATCTAGAATCCTAGTAGTATTAAGAATTTTCTCCGCTCTAGCCAACCATTCCTCGGCTATCGTTGGATCAGGCTTCCCGAAAAATGGGTTCTTTATCAGTTTAACAAACTTATCAAGGGTAAGACATCTCCCAACATCTGGGCAGTATTCAACATCTCCTGGGATTGCTCGACTTGTTGAGCATTTGTAACATTACCTTCATTCACTACTTCTTGCATATTTGTATTTACAGGGGGATTTCTACTCATTTGTCTCATTTCATCTACAACTTGCTGGAGTATCTGATAAGCCTCCAGTAATCCACTATTAGTCACATGATTATTATTTCCAGTGGAGTGCTCTTCTACATTTACCTATGGGTTGTGCCCATCCTGACCTTCACCATTAAACTCATGATTATTCCTTTTTTGAGTTCCTTCATCAGCCATTTATCTATTATTTCCTTGATTTCGCGCTCCGCGCTCTCGCTATGTTATAAGCCTACACACAAAACTCCGCATAAGTACCCCCATATAATATGCAATATTCAATCTCTAACCACACTTGGCCTTAGGATCTTATCCCAGTCTTTAACTACGCCCTGATACCACACCTGTACTCCCCCAACTTAAGGTTATCTCAACCCAGCTGGAGCATTACGACACATCAGCTAATCACATCATACTGATAATACAACTCATTCTAACTCACTTGGTAATCAAACCGTATTAGACAAAATTAAAGAGTTTACTATTACAAAACACACCTAGTAAGCTCTTTGCCAGATCTCAAAGTTGACATACTATACTACGTAAGTACAACTTAATTCACAAATGTACAAGTGACCCCTTGCCCCTCTTCTCACCATGCCTCACACCTTCTCCTTGCCTTTCGAAGGACCGGCTCCTTGATCTAAAATGTTATTATGGGTAAAAATCCGTCAGCCCACTAGCTCAATAAGATAATCAAAGACATTTAATGTAACTTTCAACTCAAGAATACTGATAATGCATGCTATTGCAATTCAATCACATTAAGCAGTTCTAGATGTGCACATAATACATATCATATGTTCACACTTAGTTGAGCATTACAAGAGTTTACCATTCCCGAATTCAGTCCCATCAATAGACCACCCTTATGTCACCACACCCGGGATATAAGATCACAACCTTTGCCTCGGCCAAAGGCAAAGTAACCGAAAATAATTAAATACCGATACTGCCTCGGGTAGCAGTCAAAGATACAACTGTTCGGTTCATACGATGCACTGCTACTCAAACACAATCAAATCAACCCCCAATCATTTGAATGGGGTGGCATAATAATTAATCATCAACAATATATCAACCATCCCTTACAATGAAAG
>JAVXUO010001649.1:0-83854 GCA_033065855.1 Escallonia rubra | reverse complement strand
CACAAACTAGCATAGCCTAATATCTCTTTATTGGCTATCATTTGGTCCATATAAAGTGGTTTACCAACTGAACTTGCTATGCGACTAATCATCTTTGCTGACCAGAATTGGAGTAGGAGATTAGGCAATTTAATCCAAACAAGAACAACATTGACACCTTTTTTCTCCGGGTTCATATTTTCAGTCCATGATTTCACAATTATTGGTTTGCTATCAAAAAACCAGGGCCCCTTCTGATCTTATTCTTAACTTCAGGATCATCAAAACTAATTAAGAACATACCTTATTTCAGCAAGCTACATAAGATTGCTCCAAATTGACTCCATTTCCTCTGCAAGAAGCCTTTCATCACATGTAGTGGTGGTCTTGCACCAAGAACATGCACAATGACAGTGTTTTCCCATTTTTTTCTTTTCTTCAATGTTTTCTGGAGTATACTACTCCCCACCATTCAATCCATTGATTTCTTGCGAAGGGATGTATTCCAGCCCATTTTCTTGTGCAAAATCCCGATTAGGTTTTAGGGTTAAATACACGTAGGTACCCTGGAACTACCACTTTGTCTCAATTAAGGGTCCCAAAGTTTAATTTTTACACATAAGGGCCTGCAACTACAAATTTTCAATAAGTGAGTACATCCGTCCATTTTCTTAACGATCCAGGCTTTTCCGTCAGGGGCAATTTTGGGAACTCATATTTGATTTTTTTTATTGTAAAATTCCTTGATTTTTAGAACCCTAATCCAGTAATATTTGGAACCCTAAAATTGATATTGTTTCATTCATACCAAATATGGAGACAATCCATTTCAATTCAACTACCAAAACCTTAATCCTCAAAGCCCGAATGGCTATCGAGGCCATAAATTCTCAGAACTGGCAGCGGGATCGGCCTCGCCGTGGAGGTAGCCGTGGGAGATGAGCTGCGATCTTGAGGTTGTTGGAGGCCGCGGCGTTGATGATGGGTCCGAGTATGAATTCCGAGTTAGCTAGCGAGAGGTGGCAGGCGAGGACACCGGGGAGGGATGAGGTGTCAACGGCGGCGCCGTCGGCGTTGATGATGGGTTCGAGTATGGTCGATTGGGTGGATGGCAGTGGCGGCGTAGCGGGTTTTTCAGAGGCTGAGGAGGTGAGGTGGTCGATGACAGACTTAGGGCGGTGGGCGAGCTTGGAGTGATTGCGCCATGAGGCGTATTTGATGAGCTTTTTGAGGAACTTATTCGCGGCGATGGATCTGGTGGCTGGACAGGAAATGAGGACGCGTTTGACAGTAATTGTGTGGTGGTGGATCACGGCCGGAGGTTGGAATTTGGAGGTATGATACAATTGAGTTTCAGGACAATGTTATGGGTGGTGATTGGTCGGAGAAGATGAAGATTAGGGTTGAGTTGACTCACCAGCTCTTTGAAGAAGTGTGTAGTAAAATTAGTCAACTCACTTTGGAGGTACCAATTTTAGGGTTTGAAAAAAAATTAAGTTGGCTTGACGAAATTGCCCCTGACGGAAAAGCCTGGATCGTTAAGAAAATGGACGGATGTACTCACTTATTGAAAATTTGTAGTTGCAGGCCCTTATGTGTAAAAATTAAACTTTGGGACCCTTAATTGAGACAAAGTGGTAGTTCCAGGGTACCTACGTGTATTTGACCCTAGGTTTTACTATTGAGGCATATGAATTTTGCAATCCTAATTTCTCCTTTCTCTGTTGTGTTTTTTGCCATTATATGCTCTACTCTGTGACTCGAGGGTAATGGAGGAAATTCCAGTTCCTTCCCCGCTTCAATTTTTTTATGACTCAGATCTACCGTTGGATTTACCTTCGCATGAGATTCACGCGCTTGCAACTCATCGTCTTCTCCTTCATTCAATGCAACTTCTTCCCGAGCATTGCACTCCCCAATCTTTGTCTAGATTTCCTTTTCCTTCAATCCCTTCTTTAATTCCCCATTTTCATGTCTTATTGATTCAATTTGGGCCTTTAATTCCCCAATTATGTTCTTCATCTTTATTTCTTCATCTGTATATGTGCTTGATTCCAAGACATTTTCTGGTCTGAGATCTTGCACATCTTTAAATTTCGCAGATCCTATTGCTACTGTTTTGTTGTAATCTTTTGGAAAATATAACCCTAAAGTATTATTCGCATGAATTTTCCCCCATTCCTCACCAACAAAATCCTCAGCATATTTGTCCTTGATTGGTCCTCGCAATCTTGTTGATCTTCGTGACATCATCGGATTTGTTGCCTGTATTGTGGTCGGCGGCATTGTGGCCGGTGGTCTCTAATGCATATTACTTCTTTGTATGTCAAACTTTAGAGAATCAGATGTTAATAACATGGAAAAAGTAAGTATGAAGCACCTCTTGACTTTAGAGAATCAGCTGTTTAAGTACATGGAAAAAGTAAGGATGAAGCACCTCTTGACCTTCAAATGACTTGAATTTAAGTATGCATGTTGTATGTGGTGGGTGGATCATGTAATACAACAAAGGACTAGATGGCCTTTGATAAGTTCTTTGTATCAGGTTTTGGAGTTGTTTGATTTGTCAATCTCTAACTTTATACTTTGTATTTTGAGATCCAATCAGGCTCCGATCTTTTGCACATGGCCTTGGTGACTCTTGACTACGATGCTACTGGGTATGCCCTTCTTATTTTATCCAAATATATATGCATGAATGGCATATGCGACAGGGTTTCGTTCTATGGCAAATAGCTCTTGAAAGAAACAAAAAACAATAAAGAAAAAGAGGAATCACAGCACCTCCTTAGTCCTTACCTTCGACCAAACCTGTCCAATACCTTTTATATATAGGGAGAGCCTTCTTCATTTTCTCACATCTCTAGTCTTGTGATTTGGTACAGAGAAGTTTCCTAGCCATGGTCACCGTTGCTTCTTCTCCTTCTTCCACCTCTTGTGGAACCAACTCCCATCCCAACAACGGAAACCATTTTCCGTCCATCAAGTTGACTAGAACCAACTACCTCTACTGGAGAACCCAACTCATGCCTTTTCTCCATGACCACAGCTTGTTCGGATACGTGGATGGAAGCATTCCTTCTCCGCCAACAGAATTTCCTCTTGAGGAAGGCCAAACACAACCGAAACCCAACCCAGAATTTCAGCTTTGGCAGGAGAAAGATCAGATTCTGATGAGTCTTCTCATCTCTTCCCTTACTGACGAGGTTTCTCCTCTTCTTGTGGATGCTAGTACCTCGAGGGAAATCTGGGATTCTCTTTCCACAGCCCTCTTGAGTGTTTCCCTCTATTCTGTATGTTATCAGTTGTAAGTTATTGAGTATATGAGAACACCTCTCTTGGGGGTTTCTTGAACTTCTACATTGATGTACTCTTAGATATGTAACACAATCTCTGATCAAGGTTGTCAATAAAATCATTCTTCAGTTATATGTTTGACACTGTTATGAATGATAAATTTCCATGAAAAGTAAAATGAGTTGACATGTGTTGTGGCCAAAAATTGACCGGGACCAAACGAGCGTCGGTTGGGACCAAACGAGCACGTTAGCATACCTGTAAAGCACAACACGAGCAAACGGTGACGCGCCGGGACCCCGGAAGGGGCTCCGGCAGAGAGTCTCCGATGCTTAAGTCAATAAGCCATTTTGAGAGAATAGCTGAGAATATTATCGATAGTCCGAACTTACCATATTCCTACTTTTCACTTCCATTTTATAGGAATATAGTAAAATGTCGGTTACATTTCCTTAATGGGGAGTTACTCTAATTGGTGGGAGGTTAACATGATTTAATGGGCAGTTATTGCTCATGATGAGATAGTGGGATAATGGAAAGGTGGGCAAGTGCCACTCCCACTTCTCCAAGAATCAAGGACTGATTTTGGTGCCACCTGGTGGTGACAAGTGTCACCTTCCCATTGGTGTGTATTTTTTACCCATATCATTTGCCCCCCATTCCGTATTCTTTTTGTGGGTAAGAATGCGGAATTAGGACGATTTTCATAGCATCGAATTTTGGGCCCTTGTTTAAGGGTCCTTCGCGTTTGGAAGTTTACCAAAAGTAAAGGTCTCGTCTATTTGATTAGTCGAGTAGAGGCCTTAAATGTGCTCGTCTACTCGGCTGGCCGAGTACAGAGCATGGATGTACTCGTCTTGCTCGGCTGGTTGAGTAGAGTCTTAAAGGAGCTCGTCTGCTGGGCTGCACGAGCAGAGAGACAGACTAATGTGCTTGTCACCTCGGCCTAGCGAGCAAAGGCTTAGAGGCTCTAAAAGCGCTCGTCTGCTCGGCTTGGCGAGCAGAGATACTGACTCTAATGTGCTCATTTGTTCGGCCTAGCGAGCAGAGGCTTAGAGGCTCTAAAGGTGCTCGTCTGCTCGGATTCACGAGCACAGACTGAGACCTCGGAGAGAGCTTGTATACTCGGCCGAGCGAGTAGAGGCAGAAGGGTCTAATGTGCTCGTTTGTTCGGCTTTACGAGCAGAGGCTTAGACCTCGAATGGAGCTCGTCTACTCGGCTAGGCGAGTAGAGGCAGATGGGTCTAATGTACTTCTTTGCTCGCCTCTGCTCAGCAGAGGCTTAGACCTCGAACAGAGCTCGTCTACTCGGCTGGGCGAGTAGAGGCAGAGGGGTCTAATGTGCTCGTCTGCTCGGCTTTGCAAGCAGAGGCTTAGACCTCAAACAGAGCTCGTCTACTCGGCTGGGCGAGTAGAGGCAGATTGGTCTAATGAGCTCGTTTGCTCGGCTTTGCGAGAAGAGGTTTAGACCTTGAATAGAGCTTGTCTACTCAGCTAGAGTAGAGGCATGGGTCTAGTGCGCTCGTCTGCTCAGCAGAGGCTAAGACCAAAGACGCTTGTCTACTCGGCTAGAACAGAGGCATGGGTTTAGTGCTCTCGTCTGCTCAACAGAGGCTAAGACCAAAGACGTTCGTCTACTCGGCTAGAGCAGAAGCATGGGTCTAGTGCGCTCGTCTGCTCGGCAAAGGCTAAGACCAATGGAGCTCGTCACTCGGCAAGGCGAGTACATGCATAGGCTTTATAGAGGATTTGAGTGAAGTGCCGTTTCCACTTGGTTTTGCTAAAGTTTCTATCAAGGGGTACAAGGATAAACTTACCCCCCTGTTGTGCTGATTGATTGTCGCCACGTGTTGGTTGTCCCAACGATCATGAGATCTTGGCCATTGGATTACAATAATATTTCTATATAAGGAAAACTCATTTCATTTCTCTTCACTTTATTTTTTAGCAGGAGAGACTTAAAGAGGCCTAAAGGAGCTCGTCTGCTCGGTCTAGCAAAATAGGAGTCCATCAGAGTCCTTCTCCTCAGTTCGACAAGCAGTGAGCTAGGAATTCGAAGGATCTCTACTCTGTGAGGCTTACGTGACACCTCGAGAAAGGAATATGACTAGTCAGTTAGGCCAAGGTTTAGGCGGCTCTTTATAGAGATGAACACGTTTTGCTAGGCTAGAACAACACAAATGTCCTTAGTGAACGTGTGCCGAATAATAACTAGTGCTATGATGCTGAGCTTCTCAAAGTGTCGGTCCTGAAAATGGCTAGAGCACGACTGAGGTACTAATGAGTGAGCCTCGTAATATATTTTCTTAGGCCGTTTATTCCTGGAATGACGTCGCTCCTCGTCATTTAGAAAATCGCAATGGTTTTGGTCATTCTAGTGATGTACAAGGCGAGATTATTTCCGAATTTGTCGTTCGGGTGACCTTGGATGTTAGGTGCAAAAGCTCTCAGCGTGATGATGATGACGTTAGGTGAGGCGTCATTGAGTAGGTTGTCGTTGACAAGTGGTGGTTTGTAGTGCTTGATACATCTAAGAGGGACGATTGACTGAGGTTTGTGACTGCTCTACGGATTTTCGCACGGCTTGAACGATGGCTTAACGATGGGGACGATTGACCGAGGTTGTGCTGCTTAGCCATCGTATGAGGGGGAGTGCAGGCTCTTTGTGAGAGTGGTCGTCGTCGTACATATATGTAGCCCCTTGACTAAGGAGGAATATATGCAATGACTTTTTCTTAGTCATTGTGTGCATGGCATACTTAAAAAACTTTTAAGTACATAGCATGTCGACTCAGGTGGACAAACAAGTAAAGCTAGAGGATCATAGCTTGTTCGCATGGCTGAACGAGAAGATAAAGCTATGGGGACCATGATCTGTTGAAATGGTGTATGGTCAAAACGTCACCGGATGAGCAATAAAAATGGTGTCATATGCTGTCGATATGTTGGTCGGGGATGTGCAATAAACTTAGGCAAATCTGGCAAGTAAGGCCATTGATTTGCCGGTTGCAAAGACACGAGCTATCCGGGCTACCAAATGTACTAGCGATGTTATCAGCGTACACATGAAATTCTCTTAGAGCTACCAGATTGCTGGTAACGTGTGCCTCTCTACTGCGAAAGTCAGCTTGTCACGTCAAGCCAGTATAATACTATAGCTGAGACTTTATGTGTAACTAAAGCCACAAAGGGCTGTGAACTTATTTTTCACTTATGAAGTGGTTTGCAGTACAAACCCTCGTAACATGAAAAAATATGTCACGCGAAAATATAGCAAGAGAGCGCATGAGTTGATAAAGGCAACTACATTTTACCACTAAACTAGTAGTGATCATATGCTGTGACACCATTATTACCATGTCAGTTAGACAAGTAAGATGTGTCGTATTGCATGACACAAATGAGGCATAATAGAAAATTATGAGCACTAATATGGCCTGAAGGTGTTTTGCCAATTGAAGCAATTGGTTGACACTAGACCAAAAAATAAATAGGTCTAGGCTAAAGAATTTAAGCAATATGCAGGCATATGTTACGCGCGCCGACACTTAGAATCATAGTTGTTGTGTATTATGTCGTGTACAAACAAGTCTGTGTGTATACAGGTTTTAGCGACGCATATGTCCATTCATGTGCAGGCTAATATGCATAGATAAATCACATTATAAGATTTAAATAAATCTTGATTGTGGGCAATAATCATAAATATGCAAAATTATGGAGTTAAAACATAATTTCTTCATAGGGAAAGAGTGCACCTGATGAAGTCGGTTTCTCTTTCACCAAAAAGGGCCAACTGTGGTGTCGCCACAGTGCCGCCACCGTTGGGACTCATCATTAGCGATCTGGCCTATCTTGCATCTCGCCTGAGACCTGATGTATGGGGTCAGCCTCTCAGATTCTCTTTCAAGAGAAGGGGGTGCCCTAACGCCGCCATGAAGGGAACCATCCCAAAGATTGGGTTTTGTGTAGCAGCAGATCTGGTCAGGTCCTCTCCAAGGACGTCGAAGGTCGCGCCTCTGGTGGCTGTGACGCTCTCATGGTTATCAGATTAGTGGTAATGTGTGCGTCTCCATTTCACAAGTCAACATGTGACGCTTGGCCGGCAGGAGCCTTTGAAGCTCTTAGCGTAACTAAAGCCACATGGGTTGTGAGTATTCTTTGAACTACGTAGTGGGGTGCGATATAAACCCTCGCAACAGGAGAAAACATGTCATGGGAAAATGTAGCAGGGGAGCATTAAGGTAACTATATTTTTAACGCTAAAATATGAGTAATAATCATGCTCTGTGACACTATTACTACCTTGTCGGGGGGGCGATAAGCAATAGGATGATGCTAGGCCGAATTAAATAAACACGTCTAAGTTAGAGTGTTTAAGCAATACAAAAGCGTATGTTAATTGTGCTGGCGCTTAAAATCGTAACCCTTGTAAATTATGACGTGTAGTATGTTTATACACACTTTTAGTGACGAATATGGCTACACATGTGTAGGCTTTAAAGAAACAAGTATGCATAAATATATCACAAAAGGGGATTCAAGTAAATCTTGATTGTGGGCCTGAACCAGAAATATGCATAGTTATGGATTAGAACTTAATTATTTAAAAAGGAAAGAGTGCACCTGACTTATTTAGTCGGTGGCCGGAGCTTTTTATCCTTCACGAAAAAGGCAGTCAGAACACCCCCGAAGTGCCGCCACAATCGGAATTGCCCTCTGCCGGCAGTTTGGCGCATAAGGAGGTAGATCCAGCCACTTGGGAATTCTTCATTGCAGACGAAGGCTCTGTGCTGATGGTCATGGCGGTAGGAGCTTGGACTGAATAGTGACGGCAGTGGCGTATGTCGGTGGAACTGCTATCGGGCGCGACGGTGGTAAGTTGCCGGAGCGATGGCGAAAGCACGCCGCTCGGTGGCTACAGTGTGAACGATTGTCATTGATCACGATTTGTAGTGGTTGGTCCGCGATTGGCGTGGCTAGCGGTGGTGTTGACTGGTTCTACCGTTGGCGATCTCGCGGCGGAGCTGGCAATTGTGATGGTACGGTTTTGGACTCTGAGTAGAACGGTGGCGGCGTTGCTGCCTTGGTCGCTGTGGAGTAGATCTTGACTCTCGCGACGACGTCAGCCCCTGGACAACAAGGTAATAGCCGTTCTTGTGTGGTTCCATCGG
Organism: Escallonia rubra; assembly: GCA_033065855.1. Classification (NCBI taxonomy): domain Eukaryota; kingdom Viridiplantae; phylum Streptophyta; class Magnoliopsida; order Escalloniales; family Escalloniaceae; genus Escallonia; species Escallonia rubra. The sequence goes on along the minus strand of JAVXUO010001649.1, from coordinate 75,404 downwards.
CATCATATTGCCGGTATAATACGCCGATCCCGGCGGGGATGCATGGTAAACTGTGGTGTTCGGCGGCGGTTCTTCTCCCCTTTCTGCTCTTTTTCTACCTTTTTTTTTTGGTTAGTGGTTGTTGCTATTGCAGCTCCACGGTAACTGTGTGAGCGGAAGAGATGCCCACCAATGACTGTTGTGGGTGGAGGCGTCAATTGAGACAGAGGCGACAGGAGAAGGACGCGTCGCCCACAGCAGCTCCTTGGTGTCTCGACGGCGTCAGCCCCTGGACAACAAGGTAATAGTCGTTCTTGTGTGGTTCCATCGGCATCATATTGCCGGTCTAATACGCTGATCCCGACGGGATGCATGGTAGACTGTGGCGTTCGGCGGCGGTTCTTCTCCCCTCTCTGCTCTTTTTCTACCTTTTTTTATTTTTGGTTAGTGGTTGTTGCTATTGCAGCTCCACGGTAACTATGTGAGCGGAAGAGATGCCCACCAATGACTGTTGTGGGTGGAGGCGTCAATTGAGGCAGAGGCGACAGGAGAAAGACGCGTCGCCCACAGCAGCTCCTTGGTGTCGCGGCTCTAGTGGCGTTTGATCTGATTGAGGTGGGGGTGACCCAAAAAGGATGAGGAGTTCCGGTTGCCCCTTTGGGGCAACAGTTCAAGGGGCGCCGGTTGTGGTAATTATTGAGAAGCCGATTGGGGTGGTTTTTGCGGCTCCATCACGGACAAAGGCTTCTTTTTCCTATAGCAGCCGTCCATTGACGGCGGCGGCGATACACTGACGGCGACAATGTCACCAAGGACCGTGATTCTCCAATGGCAGCTGGATTTTCGTCTGTCGATTCATGGTGATGGGTCAAAAACCATGTTTGTTAATGCTTGTTGATGTTATCCGTGAATTATTGTACAGAGTACTTCACGGCGGCAGTGGTACGATGTTGCTATAGACGACCAATAATCTGTCAGCAACTTATGTCGCCTAGGCTGTCGATGGCGAAAACCTTGGTGTCGTTCATCGTGAGGCATGGCTGAAAACTTGTCGTGGAGTGTTCCACGAGCCGTTGACCAGTGCACACACCGCCAATGCTGTGAATGTCTTCGGCAAGTGTTCTGAACTCCGTTTTTCTCTTTTTGTTTTCTGCTGCAATAGTGCACCATCGTAGATGGCCACTGCTTGTGTGGTTGGTTGATGGCTTGATGTTCCCATTGTGGCGTGGAGTTAGACGGAATAGAATTTACGGGGAGTTGGCCGAAGTGGTGCCGGCAACTCGCCGCTCTGCCGCGACAGAAGATTTGTGGTTTGCCGTGGCGTGGCAGCGGGGCCATTCCCATTTTGCGGTGGCTGCTATTAGATAGCAGGAAAAAGGGCGACAGTGTAGTGACTCCGTGGATGCGCATTTTTGCTGCGGCTGGGGGTGAACTTATCACTGTCTGCGGTGTGGTCCAAGCTGCCGAAGCATCGCCAGACAGAAACATCGGCAATTGTGTGCGATGTTGAACTTATACTTTTCTTTTTCCTTTGCTGACGGCCGCCAAATTGGTAGTGGAGACCATGGTTCCAGTGCTACCGCTGTCCTTGGTTGCTGTAGCACCGGTGGCGCTGCTATTTTTTGTGATGGCGGGCCGTGACGGCCGGATTGATGACCAACGGTAGTGGGCGACCGAAGACTATTCCTGTAACAGCGGCGGTGGTGCGTGACAACTGGCTGAGCTTCGCCGGACTTAAAGGTTGGTCTTGGCGTTTGGTTGTCGTGAGACTTGGTCTGAATATTGCTGTCAACTGCCACGCGATTAACTGTTGGAGGTGCGCAGCCAGTGCTGTCGGAGCTTTACCCTTTGCTTCAAGATTTGCCTGGCTAGTCGGTCCCACGGATGGCGCCAAAATGTTGTGGCCAAAAATTGACCGGGACCGAACGAGCGTCGGTTGGGACCAAACGAGCACGCGAGCATACCTATAAAGTACAACACGAGTAAACGGTGACTCGCCGGGACCCCGGATGGGGCTTCGGCAGAGAGTCTTCGATGCTTAAGTCAGTAAGCCATTTTGAGAGAATAGCTGAGAATATTATCGATAGTCCGAACTTACCATATTCCTACTTTTCACTTCCATTTTATAGTAATATAGTAAAATGTCGGTTACATTTCCTTAATGGGGAGTTACTCTAATTGGTGGGAGGTTAACATGATTTAATGGGCAGTTATTGTTCATGATGAGATAGTGGTATAATGGAAAGGTGGGCAAGTGCTACTCCCACTTCTCCAAGAATCAAGGACTGATTTTGGTGCCACCTGGTGGTGACAAGTGTCACCTTCCCATTGGTGTGTATTTTTTACACATATCAACATGTATTTGGGAGTGTAACTGTTAAGGCGGCGAAGAAGGAAGCTTATATAAACCACCTTGGTTGCTTACAAGAATTTTCTAACTTGGGTATCGTTTCACTGCTTTGAAATGTTTAGTGGCCGGAGTGGTTAAGACTCGTCCTCCTTGTAAAAGAGCTCATGTTAGAGTCATTTCCTCTACAATGAAACGAGGCAGACGTTAAACCTGAGAGTCGATTGCGTTATACATTCTTGAGGATTATTGTAAAATATACAAAGCTCTTTCTATTTGTTTGTATTATTCTCACCCCTGTTGTTTGTCATTGTATTACATAACGCCTACTTCCATTAGGAAACCATTAAGAAACGTTAGGGCACCATACATTTAATTATGAGATACAAAAAATGCCATTAGTCTTCCTCTTCTTCTTTACCAGCCAACGAGCAGCCACCGCCGCTTAATGCATCCTTCTGCCCATTTACACATATCAACAACCATCACCGGCGACCACCTCTTACCAAACACCATCGCACAACCAAACCCATTCCATTCCCCTCTGTGTGTGTGTGTGTGTGTGTGCGAGAGAGAGAGAGAGAGAGAGAGAGAGAGAGAGAGAGAGAGAGAGAGCTAAAATATTGCAAATAAAAAAATACAGAGCTAGCTAAATTATTGCAAATAAAGAAATAGAGGTCAGTGAGTCGTACAAGTACGTGGATGAAATAGGGTGCTGAGTTGTACCTGTGGAAGTCCAACCAAAAGCGAACATGCATGCGATTGGCGTAAACAAAACAAAAAAAGTTAGCACGTTTTAAAACTCTCTGATGGCTGTGGCAGCAAAAGTTTGTTATCAGGGGCACCGCACATTAGTACAAGCTACTTTTAACCTCTTGTGGTCTACACAAAAACCACATTTACTAATATACTTATTGAAAAAGTTATAATTTTAATTATTATAGGCCTAATAATAGTAAAAAAAAAATGTTAATTATACGTGTTTTCCACCACGTTCCTGTATCTTGTTTATTGCCAATCGTTATCCGCAAGACATGGGCAAATGAGAATATGACGGCTTAAACCTTAAGTCACACAGCTCAACTATTCTTAAGTTTTACCAGTTTCCTAAGGCGGGCGGGCGTGGATGTTCAGAATTTCACCTATTGGAGGCGGATCTAGGATTTTAGCGGCTTTTATATTGTACTAGTTGAGTCCACGTGCGATGCACGTGAACATCAATGTTTTAGAAGGTTCATAGTAAAGTTAGTATGCATCACAATGAAAATCAAGTAAAGAATTAATAGAAGTTAAATATGCAATTCAACGTATTAGTTCACTACAAGAAAAACAGTATTTAGCGACGGTTTTTTAGCAACGGACCAATTTCCGTCGCTAAAAAGCACTTTTAGCGACGGATTTACCGTCGATAAAAGTCCGTCGCTAAAGATATTTACTGACGGAATTTTTTGTCGGTAAATATCTTCAGCGACGTATTTTTACCGACGGACTTTTACCGACGGTAAATCCGTCGCTAATTTGAATTTGAAAAATTCTTCCTTTTTGAAAAACTTCTTTTTTTGGGAAATAATTTTTAAATTACTTTTAGCGACGGACTTTTAACGACGGATTTATTCCGTCGGTAAAAGCCCACCCTTGAAAATTTTTAATAACTTTTAGCGACGGACTTTTAACGACGGCCAAAATCCGTCGCTAAAAGTTACTTAAATGAACACAAACCCTAGTTGCATTCTTTTCTATCTCCCAGCTGCAGCCTTCTCTTCCTATTTTCTCTCTGCCTCTCTCTCTCTCCTCTCTACAGCACCCCTTGCCTCACCCCCTTGCCACCCCTGCCACCACAACTCCACCCCTTGCCTCACCCCATTGCCACCCCTGCCACCACAACTCCGCCGACGTCAGCAACTAGGCACGCCCCGCCGGCGTAACAGCCACGCACGCCCGGCTGCTACAGCCCCACGCTCCTCTGTCCCGCCGATCTCCACTGTCGCCGGCCACCGCATGGTGGCTATTTTGACAGTGAAAACAAGGTAATTTTTCAAATCCAATGTTTTATTCTTAATTCGTTGAACCCTTTCTTTCTTCTTTTTTTCAATTTCGAATTTAGAAATAGGGTTTGGTTTACAATTTGCAATCGGGAATTGCGAATTAGCAATTGCTGCTAGCAGGTTTTTTAGTTTCAGATTGAGATTTTGAATTTTCTTTCAGATTGCAACTGCTGCTTGTGGTGGCAATTAGGAGTTGGGAATTTGGAATGGTGGATCTTGATGCCCCCCTGCGGGTTACCTCTATGGACAAATTTTATGAATTATCACATATCAGAACAATAGAAAATATTGACACGCAGATACCCCGCATGTTCACTTGCAGCAAACAAGCATATAGCTTCTACCATGAGTATCTTGGATACGAAGGATGTGGTGAGCATCTGTACTTTGTCCATTCTGTCTCCATTCTGTATCCCAGGTTCAGCAGTACATTTAAGTCGATGCTTGCAAGTCGTGAGAGCTTTTTCCAGTCAAGTTCAGATTCATGGCTCCTACCTGAGTTATAACCTTAATGATATATTTTTTTTTGTGCAGGCTTTGGAGCAAATCCTTGGTTTATAATTTTTTTAGTTTCAATGTAACTTGTATTTTTCTTGAGATCGTTTGATGTGATATATTATACATTATATTCAGTGAACATCTAACTTAAATCTTATTTGTTTTACTTGGAATTTGGTAAAGATGAATGCTAGTTTAAATAATTCAATTATTGTTGGATTAGTTGATAAGAAGTAACTGTCTAAAACAGATTTAGCATTTTAAAAATTAATAAAAATAAAAAAACAGCCTTTTGGGTTTTAGCGACGGAATTCCGTCGCTAAAGTCCTTCTACAAAATGGTAAATATTTTTAGATACAGACTTTTAGCAACGAATTTTGTCATTAAAAATCTATTGGTAAATGATCTAAAGAGATTTTTAGCGACGGAATTAATGTCGCTAAATACTTTTGCGAGCACTTTTAGCGACGGAAATTCCGTCACTAAAATATTTTTTATTCAGAAATTTAAAATTAGCAAAAATATAGAAATTACCTTTAGTGACGGAATTTTCCGTCGCTAAAAGTAATTATTTCCGTCGGTAAAAGTAGATTTTCACCGACGGATAACCAATTTCCGTCGCTAATCTTTTAGTGACGGGGTTTTTTGCAACGGACTTTTAGCGACGGGCAGTCCGTCGCTAAAAGTCTTTATCGACGGAAATAGGACTTTTAGCGACGGAAAAGTCCGTCGCTAAAAGTCCTTTTTGTTGTAGTGGTTGCTAAGTAACAGGCATATGAGAATATAGACGCAAATCATCGTATTTTGTTAATAAAATGCAATTCATAAACATGGCATAAGCATGTCAGTTATCTCTTACGACCAAGTGCATCAGGTTTTAGAGTTGTTTGATTTGTCAATCTCAACTTTATAATTTGAGATTCAATCAGGCTCCAATCTTTTGTAATTGCCTTGGTGACACTTGACTATGACGATACTAGGTCTGCCCTTCTTATTTTATCCAAATATTTTTTTGGTTCAAAAAAAAAATTTGGATAAAATAAGAAGGGCAGACCTCCTTATTTTATCCAAATATGCATGACACCTAACATACATGTGCGGCAAGGTTTTGTTCTATGGCAAAGAATTCTCGAAAGAAACAAAAAGCAATAAAAAAAAATAAAGGGATTACAGCCCCTCCTTTGTCCATACCTTCTACCAAAGTTGACCAATACCAATTATATATAGGGAGAGCCAGCTTCTTCATTTTCTCACAGATAAGTTTCCTAGCCATGGTCACCGTTGCTTCTTCTCCTTCTTCCACCTCTTGTGGAACCAACTTTCTTCCCAACAACGAAAACCATTTTCCGTCCATCAAGTTGACTAGAACCAACTACCTCTACTGGAGAACCCAACTCATGCCTTTTCTCCATGACCACAGCTTGTTCGGATACCTGGATGGAAGCATTCCTTCTCCACCAACAGAACTTCCTCTTGAGGAAGGCCAAACACAACCGAAACCCAACCCAGAATTTAAGCTTTGGCAGGAGAAAGATCAGATTCTGATGAGTCTTCTCATCTCTTCCCTTACTGACGAGGTTTCTCCTCTTCTTGTGGATGCTAGTACCTCGAGGGAAATCTGGGATTCTCTTTCCACAGCCCTCTTGAGTGTTTCCCTCTATTCTGTATGTTATCAGTTGTAAGTTATTGAGTGATGAGAACACCTCTCTTGGGGGTTTCTTTAACTTCTCCATTGGTGTACTCTTAGATGTGTAACACAATCTCTGATCAAGGTTGTCAATAAAACCATTCTTCAGTTATATGTTTGACACTGTTATGAATGATAAATTTCCATGAAAAGTAAAATGAGTTGACATGTATTTGGGAGTGAAACTGTTAAGGCGGCGAAGAAGAAGGAAGCTTATAAACCACGTCGGTTGCTTAGAAGAATTTTCTAACTTGGGTATCGTTTCACTGCTTTGAAATATTTATTGGCCGGAGTGGTTAAGACTCGTCCTCCTTGTAAAAGAGCTCTTGTTAGAGTCATTTCCTCTGCAATGAAACGAGGCAGACGTTAAACCTGAGAGTCGATGGAAATCATGGAATTATACATTCTTGAGGTTTATTGTAAATTACACACGGCTCTTTCTATTTGTTTGTATTATTCTCACCCCCGTGATTTGTCATTGTATTACATAACACCTACTTCCATTAGGAAACCGTTAAGAAACGTTGGGGCACCAAACATTTAATTATGAGATACCAAAAATGCCCTTAGTCTTCCTCTTCTTCTTTACTGGCCAACGAGCAGCCACCGCCAACGATGCTCAGCTACCGTCGATTAATGCTTCCTTCTGTCCATTTACACATATCAACGACCATCACCGGCGACCACACCTCTTACCCAAACACCATCGCACAACCAAACTCATTCCATTCCCCTCACTGCCCATCTCGCACGCACATGCGCGCACCCACACCAGTGACGCGCGCGCACACACACAATGTGTGCGTGTGTGGGTGTGGGTGGGTGGGTGAGAGAGAGTTAGCTAAATGATTTTTTTCCAATTTTCAAAACTGAAAGAAAAAAAAAAAAAGAGGAAAAAAACCCGCGGGAAACGTGGCCTGTATTATTGCAAATAAAGAACAAACTTTGCAAATTTTTTTCAATAAAGAAATAGAGGTAAGTGAGTCGCACAAGTAAGTGCATAAATTGAAATAGGGTGCCGAGTTGTACTAGTGTTGTACTAGTGGAAGTCCAACTAAAAGCGAAAATGCATGCGATTGGCGTAAACAAAAAAAAAAATAAAAAACAAAAACAACACGTTTTTCACTACAAGGAATAAGGACTTTAGCGACGGATTTTCCCGTCGCTAAAGGCCTATAGTCCGTCGCTAAAACTTTTAGCGACGGACTTACCGTCGCTAAAAGTCCCTCGTATAAAAGGCCGTTGCTAAAAGTTTTGCGACGGAATTATAAAATCTGTCGTCTAATATAGAACTTTTGGCGACGGATTTATTTCTGAATTAGCGACGGAATATCCGTCGCTAATTATGTTTTACGTACTTTAATTTATTTTCTTTTTTACGAAATTAGCGACGGGATAAAATGTTTAGCGACGGAATTAATCCGTCGCTAAAAGTTAAAGTCATTTTTTAAATTTTTTTTTAATTTTTTAATGCCCAAACCTGTAATAAAAAATTCAAACCAATTGGGTCCCATCCTCCGTCAACAATCTCAATATATCAAATGCACGATTAACAATCTAAAATCATCGATTAACAAATCATCGATTAACAAATCATCGATCAATAATCACAATTAACAACCTAAAATTATCAAACAAATAGTCAATGTTCACAACATTGTTCAAATGTACATATCCGATGCGATTAATTTAAAATATTGTCTAATTACGCCTCAGAGTTCAACATTAGGGGAAAGGCTTTTCACAAGTGCTTTGATCAAACACGCTGACTTGAAAACGCATTTGCCCCATGTGTTGAAAGACTACAAAGTCTCCTAGATGGAGGTCATGTTGTTGCACGAATTCGTTCCAACCCTCTTCGAAGCAAAGAACCTCTTGGCCAACCTTCTTCTTCAATTTAACAAGCCATGACCCCTTGCGGCTGGTTAAAGTTGCTTCAAATCTCAATGTGGTAAGCAATCGCCAAAATGCTATCGGTATGGCCTAACATATTCATAATACAGTAAGACATGTAAGTTTTTAACCAAAGATAAAACTTTTAACACACACGAAAACATAGAGAAAGCGGGATGACATACAAGTTCTGTATGAAAACCAGGCATCATGACCTTGAAGAAGTGCATGTTGACTGAAACGTCCATGTTCACCGAAGCAGAAGCCATTTAACCTACTTTAACATGAAAAACCAATCGATGATTATTCAATCGACGAGTATCAATTTCATAGCTGAATTAAATCTATCAAATTATGTTAAAGTGATGCTAAAAAAATAGATCCACAGTGAGTTGTAGCTAAAATGACTACCACAAAAATCTCAACTACGCACATCATCATTTCACCACCCAAATAGCCACCTATGTCACGGAAAGTAAGAAGCAAAATGTTGTTGTGCGATAAAGTCCTGAGTAAGAGTATCAAGCTATGGCGCATGCTCCATATTACCGCTAATAAGACAGCTCCCGTAGTCTTATATAAGCTTGGTTTTGGGAATCCATCTCCTGTGCAGTTTTAGTGTCTATTCATATTGCTTCCAATCAAAGGCCACTCTGCCCTTGGGAATAGTGTGTGTGTGTGTGTGTGTGTGTGTGTGTGTGTGTGTGTGTGTGTGTGTGTGTGTGTGAAACTATTCTCACCTTTTCCACCACCCTATTTTCAAGAGGTTAGCTCCCAAAAATTCTGGTTAGACCAAATATAATCCGCTTTTTTGCCTACAAGCATATGAATCCACTTCACTTGTAGCTTCAAACTTCGGTGGCAGCCTTTTGCAAATTTGCAAAGATTACAAGATGTGTGTTAGTCACATTGGCAGCTTTCAAATGTCGCTAAAATGCTTTTGCAGTCTTTTAATTTGTTCAATCCTTTGATATTCTTGCTGCTTGAAACTCATTACTCAAAAGAAAATCTTTAGTTGCAACCCAATAACGTAGGAAAAGCCTATAATTCCTCCCCTCTCTCCTGTTTCCCTATAGCGATAAATTATGGTCGCTAAATATGCTTAGTAACTTCGAAATAGGGATACTAAAAAATTGCTGTTAAAATTTGTCTCTAATGATGTCTGCAACAAATGTCACTAGCAATATCTACTTATAACTAGTGGTAACTGAATAGGGATTCGTAGGCTATTTCTCTCACAGAGGTTGCACCCAAAATCTTCCTAGTAAAATTGACACTCTTTCCCTCTCATTTTGAGTGTCTTGTTTGACTTTACATTTTGATTAAGGAAGCAAAAATTAAATACGTTAGCAAGTCATAAAACTTACACATTTTCTGCAAAGGTCCCCTACAAGCAAAAGTTTCAAGAAAACGCATTAGATGTGATCACCCTATTTTTTAGGGATAATACATAAGAAAATGTAATGCACTAGCTTGCTATATACTTTGGAACCGACTAAAGTCGAAAGCATGACACTCAAAATGAGACGGCGAGAGTACATCAGAAGATCTCAAGCGCTCCTAGTCGTCGCTACTTGTTTTGTTCGTGTGTGTGTGTATGTGTGTGAAAGAAAGAGGGGAGGGGAGGGGAGGTGGGGTGGCTATGGGGGTTTGGTTGGTGGGAGGGATGGTGGGTGGGTGCACACAACACACTGCAAAGCTCGTGTTGGAGCTGCATGGGAATATGAAGGGTGTGGTCCAAAGTCCAAACTGCATATGAAACTACGATTACAACTAGTAGTAGTAGTAGTTTAATTGTTTTGAGATTCGAGCTGATGAATTGAAGAATGGAGGGCCCCCCAGTTTTATCTCCCTTTTTCTCTCTCTGCAAACGCAATGCAATGCCATGCCTCGGCATATCAAAAGCATCATCCACAACATCCGCCATTGCTTCTGCTGCATCTCCCTCCACCATATGCGCTGAGGATCGATGTGTGTCTCTCTCTTTTCTAACATTTTATTTATTTAACAGTATCCATTTGAGGAGGAGGATCTAATTAAATTGGCTTTCATGTTCAGCCTACGTCTTGCCATCTCTCAATCTTAACAAATAACCTTTGTTAAGAAGTAAACCAATGTACACTTCGATACCCCATGTGCATGCATCATGCAACGCACCATCCAACATCTACGTACACTTCTCTACGAATTGAAAGATATTTGCACCACAAACTGAAGTATGTCACACCTAATTACTACTACTATATTTGGATTAAGTCATAACCATGGAAAGGTGTTTGAAACTGATTGAGCATAGTTGTCCACATAAGTTAAGATGTAAGCAGGTTACGTAGACTTTTGCATTACTTTCTATCACCGATGAACCTACAGAATTTCTACAGAACGTTGTAGCATATAGTTAGGCGAATGTTTGTTTTTAATTCATTAGGTTTATCGTAAAAACAATCTTGACACTAATCTCTTCACACACACACACACACACTCAAGTTCTTCTCCTTAAATGTCTTCTTCCCATTCAAAGGCCACTCTGAAGAGCTCTGCATGCTTTCAAAAGCTTACATACAAATACACTCTTGCAGTACAAATCTCGTATCAGTCAGTATACAATGAACCTAAATATCACTATAACTAGTATATTAGTGATGAGTACTCTAATTTAGGGCAATTGACAAATTAACAAAAAATTGAACCTAAATTGACATACAAATCTAAATAAACCAGGCATAATTTAGGGCAGGTAACCTAAATTGAAGACAAAATAACAAAAAATTCAGATAATTTAGGGCAATTGACATACAAATCAAGAGGTGGGTACGACGGCGGCGGCGTTGGTGGTGCGGCGGCAGTGGTCGGTTTCGTTGCGCGGCGGCAGTGGTCGGTTTCGTTGCGCGGCGGCAGTGGTGGGTTTCGTTGCGCGGCGACAGTGGAGGGCTTTGTGGCACGACCGGAGTGCAAGGCTTGGTGGCGCGGCGTCGGGTGGGGGACGGGAGTGTCGCCGGAGCTGGGTCGCCGGAGGTGAGAACGGCGGTGCGTGGGTGAGAGCGGGTATTCAGAGAGAGAACGGGGAGAGAGAAAGAAACCAGATGTGTTTTTAAATGGAGGATATTTAGCGACGGAATAACACCGTCGCTAAAACTCCGTCGGTGAATGTATTATTATAAAGACTTTTTGCGACAGACTTTTTAGCGACGGTTTTATTCCGTCGTTTAAATAATTTAAAAAAAAAACTCAAAATTACTAATTTTATAAAAATATTTAGCGACGGTAGGTCCGTCGCTAAAAGTCCGCCGTTAAAACTCCGTTACAAAATACTTTTACCGACGGTGTCTTCCGTCGGTAATAGTATTTTGCAACGGAGTTTTAACGACGGGATATTCCGTCGCTTAAAGACATTTTTAGCGACGGAATACCTTCCGTCGCTAAAACTCCGTCGCCAAATACATATTTTCTTGTGGTGTTTTAACACACTGATGGGTGTGGCAGCAAAAGTTTGTGGCAGGAAGGCCAAGAAAGGTTAGGAGAAGGGATGAAGATGACCCTAAAGGTGCTACTAAGCTAAGTACAAAGAGAGTGAGAATGACTTGTGGTAAGTGTGGGAAGTATGACCATAACCAAAGAACATGCAAGGGACAGGGAAGTGTGCCCTAAAAAGCAACTGCTCTGGCTGAATCAAATGTGGACAATGTACCTGCCATATGTGTTTATGCAAGACAAGGACAAGCAGGGAGGCCAGAGAAGTTACATGTGAGTATATCTTACAATATGTTAACTTCACATATGTGTTGATGCAACAACAATGCAATATGTTAATTTCACATGTACTTTGGCATCTATAAATAGGTCAGGAGAAATGAAGGAAAAACTCAAAATTTATCTGTGAGTTTGTTTTTCTTAGGTCAATGACTGTTACCCTGTCCAATTTGTTTTCAGTATGGTAACTTCCCTTGTATTTTTTGGTATCTTTAAATAGGTTAATATACATCAAAGCCCAAGTACTATGAATGTGGATGGCATTGAAAGAGCACAGAAGAAAGCTTCCAAGAGGAAGAGCTTGATTGCACAAATGGTTGAAAAGGTGACTGGCCAAGAATCTGCAGCATTGAGGAAGGGCATACTTGAGAGGAAAAAGGCAAATGCAAGATTGGCTATGGGTGCAGGGTGCCAAGATGCTGCCCCATCCAAGTCTGCCAGTGCCAGTGTTCCTGCTGCTGTTACTCTTACAACCCCTACACTTCTTGCTACTCCTGCTAGAGTAGTGACAAGAAGCCAGGCTGTAACTCCATCCAAATGTGCAAGTTCCAGTGCCATTGTTCTTGATAGCTCTTCTCCTACTAGGGTAGTGACAAGAAGCAAGGCTGCAACTCCAGCCAAGTCTGCCAGTTCCAGAATATGTGTTCTTGATAGCTTTCCTCCTGCTAAGGAAGTGACAAGAAGCAAGGCTGCTACTCCATCCAAGCCTCTCACTGCAAGTGTTCTTGCTACTACTCACTCTCCTACAGTTACTAGGGTGGTGACAAGAAGTCAAGTTGCCACTCCCACTAGGGTTCTAATAAGAAGTCAAGCTGCTATACCCCTACCAAGAAGAAGAATCACAAGAATTGATGGATATGTGTTTAGGAATTGAGATGGATATGTTGGTAGTTGAGTGTGATTAGAACTCTATGTTTTCTATTGTGTCTTTATGTAATCACTTGGTACCTTGATTGGTAATCATGAGCTTGATTGGGACTTTAAAAACAGTATGAGTTTTTTTATGTAATAAATTGGTAGTTTGTTATTGGTAATACAGGTGGTGCCTTTTATGTTGTTTGATGGTATCATTGCTCATGGAGTTATGTCTTTTGTGTATGTACTGCATTTAACCATGCATTTCACTTCTGATCATAGCATAAAAGTAAGTCATTTCAGTCACATTGCATCAAAACAACCTAGAGTCCATTGCATTAACATTAGGCCATCTGCTTACATCAAAACAAACTGGAGTCCATAATTTACAATGTCATTTGGGTACATAATAACTAGACTACAGGAACACATTTAGGCAATACTTTAGACACCAACACACCAGTGCCATCAGATATGACAAGAACAGGGCCATCAGATATGACAAGAACAGGGCCATCCAAAGCTTCTTCTCCTTTTGATTGCGCCTTGTAATCTGAGCTTCCATGTGTTTAATCTTTCGCAAGAGCCAGGAATCAGTTGACATGACCTACGGCACATAGGGGGATCATACCACTCAAAGTATCCACATGAGCCAGTCTACAAACAGTTGGTGTGCATTACAGTTAATCCAGCTTCAAAGCTACAAATGAAAAAAAAATTCAACTCATTAAGAAAAAAGAAAGAATATCAAAACATAAGTTTACCCCCATTGATCTCGCAAACATAAAACCTCCTTCCTGGATTGAGGTCTGTCCATGAAGTGCGCAACTTTGCACTCACTCCACAAACATCAAGCTTCCATATTTCTGCAACTATGGCCACGAGCTGGCTTAGCTTCCAAGGGATGGGTTGTTAGTCAACGAGTGTGGAGGTATTTTGGAGGGAAAGAGGGAAGCAACTATTCTATTTTGGAGGGAAACCGAGGAGGGGAATGGACGAAAATACCCCCATCAAAGTCACATTAACGGCTAAAAACAGACGGTCGTGAGGAAAAGGACTTCAGTGGGTAAATTTAAAAAGTATGGGGACTGATCTTACCATTTTTAAACTACATGGACTATACGAGAGAACGGTGAAAAGTTTAGGGACCGTATGTGCTGTTACCTCAACATAGAATTAAGTTACCTCTAAACAAACTTTGAACAGTATGCAGAAAGGTTAATCATCTGGTCACTTGACGAAGTGGAGTCGAAGACTTACAAAAATTGAATTATGGAAGATGTATGAAGGTGTATAGTTGTTTTACAGCAAGAGGGAACGTGAAAGGATTTTGAGATAGGTCGGCGGTTACCGATGTGATAACCTTTTGAAAGGCATTAATGTAGTTTGTAATGTGTATAACGGCATTTTTGTCCAAGAAATAAATTACATACATCTACCACACGCGCGCACCCGCATATGTGTATTATCATATTGAAAGGCAAACGCAAGAAAGCGAAAAACACTAAAATGTCCAATTTTTTACCCTTTTTTATTGGCTTTTTATTACAAGATTATCATTGCCAACATAAAAGGCTGATTCAATTATCAGTTAAAAAAAATATGAAAGTCAGATTCATCTATTGAAAGCAAAAATTGTTATCAACAAATGGTTTCAAAACTGTTATTGGACTACAAAGGAAGGGAAGGGAAGCAAAGCGTGTTGATCAGTTTAATTAGTCGTAGACAGACCACATTTAGTGAATGATGATGATACACTCTTCCCCAATTAATTGTTTGTAGGATAATCTACAGCAACAAAACTGTTACTATTAACTACACTTCTCTCTAAAAGATCAAATAGTTTGTGGAAGTCAGTATCTGGGACCCCAAAACCTATTGGTCCCCCTGGAATCCATCCATTCTCAAAAAAGAAAAGGAAACCATTTTGGTTGTTACCCATGTGCTCCCGACAAGCCGCCTATCTAATCTAATTATTTGTCCTAATAAACACACGACAGCGAGTGTGTGTACTACCTATAAAAGTGTGAATTTTATAAATTATTTTTTTTTTTCGTTAATCACTTTAATAACAATCTACCATTTCATAAATACTATTATTAATTACTAATTTTTTAATTATTTTCGATTTTGTCCTCCGTTAATTATTCCAATGACAACCCTACCCTTCCCTAATTAGTTTTTTTTTTTTTTTTGTAATGCGTATAATGAACATTATGTCATAAATTTAATCTAAACCTATATTTACACATTGGGAAACAAAATGTGTGGTTACAAAAAATATATTTTTTTGTGTGCGAGAGAGGGGGAGAGAGAGACGATGAGGAGACGAAGACCCCGAAGGGGGAGAGAGAGGAAAAAGATTTGGTCATATTTATTTGACCAAAACTATGCCGTTTTAGTCGCTAGCCTCACGCAAGTTGCGTGAGGCTAGCCTTATATTCGTTTTCCCCTATATATATATATATATATATAACTGGTCAGATCTATTTTTTTTAAGTAAACTTTGTCGTCCGCCACATTATGTAGCGGATGGAAAAATTTACAATACTGCCTCCCTATTTTTCTATGAATCCCTCCGACTCATTAAATACATTCAAGGCATTTTTGTCAAAATCACCATCTACCACATAATGAAACGGACGACGATTTTTTTTTTTTAAGTCAAATTTGGTTTGTCCATCCACTATAGATGGACGGTCAGATCGCATTGACAACTTATTTAAGTTGTATGTGGAGGTAAGTGACCACGAATAATCAAATACGATACAATCATGTAATACGTGACTGCAACTCACGTTAATCTAAGCCTACGAAAATTGTAAGTTCAAATTGTTTGCATACTGGTAGTAATTGTCTTATAATGTCATGACATCACGTTAACTTAAGCACGTACAGGTTCCTAACATTACTTCAACTTAAAGAGGTCTAATAGACATCAAAACATCTCAACTGCATAAGAGGCACAAAATTTTGAATTTAAAAAATAATGACTTAACATTTCAAAATATATTCGATTTTAAACTCAGATCGAAGAGACGAGTTCAACGAAAGTGGAATCGTTTAAATCTGGGTTCACATGACCAAGAAATTATTTTGAGTTCGTATGACCAAGAAATTATGAAATAACGGGATCTTGGCAAAACTTCGATCAAAAGAAAGTACACCATTGGAAAAAGTGACATGTGGCACATGCACCATACTCACACTGCCAAAAATGGCTGAAGATGGGCTGCCCTAGAAAGGATGGTTGTTAACGAAAAGAAAAGGGAAGCAGTTGCTTCACAGGCAACCACGCAGTGAGACGGAAAAAAAAATACAATTACTGTAATAAAGAATTTTTTTTACTTTTTATTTTTAGAATTATCATAAATATATAACATCGAAATATAAACGAGTCTAAAAAAAACATCCTTAACCTCTGGGATTACATATCCATACAATGCTCGTAACAGATGACAACATCATCCGACATATAGCATAAAAAAGAAAAAGAAATATACCACAAAAGTAATACAGACAAAAGATAAGAATAACTTTTTTTTTTTTATGGAGATACAATAAACAAAACCGATAAACCTACAAACAGATAAAAACCTACAAAACAGGAGGATAACTAAGAACTAACACAAGATAAATATTAAAAAAGTAACCAATCAAAATACACCACCAGTCTGTCAACCCCAACCCATATTCCAGACACGTGGCCCTGTCGTGCATTGCTACCTCGATTGTCATGCTTCCACTCTGGCATCGAAACCACCACCATTTTCGGCCAACTAACTGCTGCCAAGCCCCAAGGACACAGAAGACAAACACTAACGAACGAAAGTGACTCACGATCAGAGCACCGGTGAACAAAACACCGTTCGACCAGAATCTAGAAGACTCACGATCGACTGCCGCCGATCAAACCGTAATGAAGGTAGATTCATGGAATAATCACGATATAGAAAATCATCGCAAGAAGGGGCATCATGAGTGTAACAACTACCTCAATTCACTCAATAAGATAAGATTAGCAAAGTAGCATAAACTTCCGATACTTTCAAACCTAAATAATTAAATCAACCACTAAGGATATTTTAGACACGGTGGCACCCATTATTTATGATTTTTGTTACATTATAGCAGACTTCCATCACTTCAGCATTGACAGGGCTCCCGTAAATCTATTCAAAGAGGCAAGACATCTAGCTTCTTTTGCATGTCAAGTTAGAATCAATGTCCACCAGGATTTGGCCACTGAAAACCGATGATTGTACATAATATATAGTTATGTTTTATATTTTGAAACCATGTGTGTATTGGGTGCGCCGTTAACTATTTGTAGGCTTCATTCCGAAGCTTTGATTAAGTTCTGTACAGCCCTAAGGCCACGTATGATCAAACTATGTATCATTTATTATAAATGCAATTCTCTTATTATCCACACAAAAAAAAAATCAAATCACAATTCAACTTTGATTCAAATCCTCCTAATCAAAGTGTTTTAGAATTACTTACCAATCATGAGTAGGAAGATGAAATTCTCGAACCCTAGTTTTTCTTTCTTTTATCTCTCTAGAAGACCAAACTCAATTTATCGGAAAAAACACAACTGACTAGTCCTTATATCTCTAAGTTTGGTAACTAACTCAAAAGACCCCTAAAATACATATTACTAATTCAAAAGTACGCTATTCTATCAACAACAAAAAAAAAAGTACCCTAAAAGGTTACTAAGACTATGAAGATAGCCCAAAAATAAAATATATGGTAAATGATTATTTAGAGTCTTAAAATTGTGTGCGTGCGTGTGAATAGAACTCAATCAATTTTCTCTTCATCACAAAATTGGACCCTCTTACAAGTTACTATTAATTAATATGATAAAAATGCTGGGTACAAAATTACAAGTAAACTAAATTGAAAATTTGCTCAACCAAATGGAAGATTTGCCCTCACTTCTCTGCTAGCGGAAGGAGAGCCTAAAGGTCAATACTGCTCAGAAATTTTCCAAGCACAACTTGAGCTTATTCAATTGTTCCGATGCAGCATCAAGTCGTATGCTTTGCCAATCATCAGGCACTCTCCACAATCTCATTCTTTCAGATCCCATTCGATAGATAGAAACTTTACCAAACTGCAATGTGCAACCATCCATAAGAAGCAGCAAAACCATACAAAAAACGAACTCCCTTCCCGGAGGTAATGGACCCTTTGGAAGGTGCAGAGCACCAGTAAGTATATTTTGACAAGGTAATGACCCTGTTCATCAGCCTTAGTTATCTATTTAGCCTCCACCAAAATGGATCTCTCTTTAGAGGAGTATGGCCACAATGGCGACAGAGCAACAACCTTTCCTATGATGATCAGAGTTGGTGATACCAACTGAGCTGATGTAATTTTTTCAGCAAGATCTTTAAGTTCCGCAAGTACCTGTAAAATTGCATATAAAGGCAGTTAGTCACAGCCATGGACAAAGTTTGAGGTATAACTTTTACCCCACAAAGTGGACTTAAGAAGTGAAAATCATAAAGAAAAATCTAACTGTCATCGCTAAGAGTGACATTTGCACCTCAGAAATTTGAGGAAGCATTTGGAAACTAATTACAGGAAAATGAAAAAGTTTGGATAAATAAAGCATTTAAATCAACATAAGGTCAAGGTCCCAAGTTCGAATACCCATACTGACGGGCCATATAAACTGCAATTCTGATAATTTCATGAAAAAAAAAAGGTCTTTACCTGCCACATAAACTTTAGCTAGTACACAAAAGTATACCATGATTCTTCTATCTATCAATAATTGCATGCATTGCACCGTGGATGTGAAGAAGTAGCAATAAACTTCAATTTTGTACATAGTTCACGCATAAACTCCAGACCTCAGATACCCCAGTTTCAGATGGGAGATTGCCCATCAAAGCAGTATACATATAGAATAGAAAATAACCTCAAAATCCTGAATCCAGTCTCTCTCTCTTCATCTTTATCTCCTATCTTCTAGTTAATCCATTGCCTCAACCACTAATCCTATGGAGAATATAGACCACTTAGTGTTTCAGTATCCATAGAAAGCAGCTATAACCGGAAGGGGTCTTGCACTGGTAGAATATGCAGAGAAAGGCAAATAGATGGGAAGCTCAAAGACACTTGGCGATTCACAGATATAGAAAGGAATGCACGAGTGTTATGCACCTACGAGTAGTATCTCGGACTGTCTGCTGTAAAAAATAACTTCGACGTTAACACGAGCGTCCCATAATGGAAGGTTGCAAGAGCTCAAGAGAAGTGGCTGGTTTGTATGCTATAGGGGCTCCCTAGTAAAATACTAGTGTGATTTCACTCTTTTTTTCCCCTTCTGTATGGTTATGGTGATGTTGGTTCTAGCAGTCCATTGTTCTTGTACTTTTGTGGTGATTAGAAATTAGGAACCTACTCTCCAGTAACACTGATCCCCTTCTGATGCAGGAACATCTCAAAATATCAGCTCCCCAGGATCGCTTGGAAACCTAAAAGCAGTTACCGAACTTCCACCTCTTTGAATTTGTGTTACATTTCATTTCAGTGCTAACAGTTGCTCATTCCTCTGTTATTCTGAGCCATCTTCACTTCTTTTCTACCTAATCCCCAATACCTTTTCTGGCTCTACATATCTTATATGTCATGGAGATTCATGACCAAAACACAACCTTTCCCCCCTTGCTGTCATCATAGGATTGACAACCACCAACTGCCAAGAATCACTAGTGTGAACAAAACTCACAACCACCAAATGCCAAGTGCATGTTTGTTTCCTCCTCCTTCACACTCACTGACAGCGCCAGCGGGGGGTTGAGAGGGGGCATACCCCAGGTTTTTATTTAACACCTAAGTTTACTAACAATTGACAGAATGATTCACGCGCCGCAAAATCTGTGGCAGGTTGCTGGTATCTCAATCCACTTATAGCATACAGGATAGATCTTACTTTACTTCTAGTTAGGTTCATCCCAAACAAATTGAAGATAAGATAGTTTATCAATTTGGACATTCCGTGGCGTCTCATTCTTTTCCATCTCCTTTACTGTTATGCAGTGCTTTATCTCTTCTTCCCACCCAAAATAACTTTCACGAGACTTCTTTTTCATCATGTTTGTAATCAAAGCTCGTTGGTACAAAATAATTACTTGTTCTACTATATCCGCATGGTAACTAGTTGCAACAAGAAGTTGAAGTCATTCAACAGATCTCTAGGTAGAAGAACAATCGTATTATATTTCACAACTGGCTGGCTTGGGTTCTTTGCTATGAGTTGCACTCTCACTAAGATTCATGGCTCCTCTTTTTATTTATCATCCATACAGGTCAGATTGACACCTTCGATAGCTGTGGGTTCACTAGTAGTGGTGATACTAGTAGTCATGCCACCACAAGGTGGTGGCTGTAGCCGTGGCCAGTGGTGGAGAATGTGGTGGCTATCGTTCTAAGACTAGGGCATCGATTGCAAGCAAACTTACCAGTTTGCCGGTCTCTGATTATCCATGCTTTTGGTCACATTATGTACAATCTAAAACTTATAATCAAGACACCACTTGCATGATCTACATGACTAACAGATGCCGCTCCCTGCTTATCCACCGCCACTTGCATTTTCTACATGACTATAAGTCCACCCCATGCCACCATGAGGTTCTAGATCTTAAGATCTATGCTGTTATTCACATACGGCGAGAGCCAAGCATCGGGCAGATGTCTTCACTGAAATTTTTCTCTGTAGGACGCGTGGATATATTGACCTCACGACTGCAAAATGCTTAGAACTACCATGATGTCATGTATCTGATGCATGCTTACATGTTCAAGATGGCCAAGTCACGCTTTCTTAACTACTGTACCATGCCGGTGCCTATAGCCACAAAAAGGGCCAAATGCTTGTGCTCGTAGTTCTTCTTATCTCCCTGTCCTTTTTTTATTCGAACTTTGGGACTGCAAACGACACCTAAACCATTCATAATTCTAATCCTCTATACAGCTGAGCTAAAAACCTTGATTTGGGAGCATCTATAAAACCTACATGAAGATGGTATGTCAAAAACAATTTGGATTCAAAGGACGAGTCAGAAACCTTACCTCCCTCTATCCACCCAAAATCCCTAAACACGCTAGAGATAAATTACGATTTTGATAACCTCTTTTAGAAGACTTCAACTCGACCATTTAAACATAAGTCAACTCTGAGTCCCTCATAGATACCACTTTGCAGGTTCAATATAGAGAAGCAATACCCATACCTTTAACATGATAATCCCATGCTTTAATTTGTCTCCCTAATTAATTCACGTGCTTCTCATACATTGTTATTAGATTATCATATCTGAAGCATACTATTTCAAGTTTTCATAATTAAAGCGTATTATCTAGAAATACAAACCCTATGTGATCCCTGATGAGAGAAACTTCAAACAAAAATTAACATAATAAATAGAAAACTAGCATGGAGGAGATTTTGCTTGCTTACTACGTGTTGCTGAGGTGTGGTCCCGCGCTCAACTGCAGCAGCTGGTGTATCAGGTGCCAAACCATGATGTATCAACTTTAAGACAAGAGAAGGGAGAGTCGACAAGCCCATATAAACAACCAAAGTTGAATCAGGGTCAGCTGCATTGGCTGCTACAAACAGAGGATCTGATCCTCCTTTCCTTGAATGGCCTGTCAAAAATCTAACACTATTTGCAACACCACGATGAGTCAATGGAATCCCCAACTCTGCTGCAATACCAGAGGCAGCAGTAATACCTACATAACAAAATTCAAGATGATTGGTTAAAAAAATCTGTTTCAATAAGTTAAGCATTCATGAGGAAATCCATCAAAGTCTGCACCAGAAACCAAAAGGGACTCATCAACATAAATACATAAAAAAAGAATTCTGGAACGTGGGTTTTTTTCCACGACCCTGCCCGAACCCTGCATAATTTGCTTTCAAGTCTATTTTAGTAGTGTCCGCATATTTTATGAAAAGTAACAGGTTTTCGAGTAAGTTTTCAATTGAACTGATCTATCACATATGATTCTCGTGTTTTAAAGTCACATTTATGCACAAAATTTGATAGTAGTTGCCATGTCTTAACATAGGTCAGCTCATGCGTCTTGGTTCAAAATAAGGCAAGTTTGTTTATTTTGTACTGTTCGCCTTCGTACCTTTGCCTTGGACAGTTGGACTTCGGGTTAACTCTAACAGAAAAAAGTTATACTCGGCGATAAAAAGGCATTTTGAGATTCTTTTAAGATATAATATGCTAATAACCTCATTACCATTTTCTTAATTTTATTTCTGACCAAACAAACGTTAAAGTGAAGCGGGAGAAGTTGAACAATGGTGCCCATTCGGTGGTGTTCAAGGCTGTTCTTAACCACTGTGAAGTCTCTGATATTGGAGGCTGCAGTTATTCGTGAAATGAAGTCTAAGGCATTAAAAGGCATTTCATTGTGGAAAGAGATCCGCAGCTTTAGAGTTTAGAGGCAGCACTTCAACAATGGAGAGAACATCAGATTCAATGATGCATGGTGGTCTAATATGCTTGGCGACCTCATGCACCTCTGGCTAAATTGGATATCAAGAGGACATCTTGCCCTTTGATTTACGTAACGGAAGATAAAGCTTCCCAACAACAGAAAATGGCAAGTATTTTTTCATGATAAGGCCAGGTCCCCACAAGCTCTTCAACTAGAGAAATACTGTTACATCATGTGGGGAGGATTTTCTCGGGGACCACAGTTGCAAACTTAACATGCTTCAATATTCGAAGAATTTGGCAAATTATTTGGTAACCTTGGAAGCACGTTTTGTTCACATTGACGTCATCCTTAGGCATAACCACTTTGGCAAGTAATTTGGTAACCTTGGAGGCATGGTTTTCTCATGCTGCCTTCATACATGAAGATAGTTCTTCGCTTTTAATCAGTTAATGCAAAGGCTGATCAGAATATTTCCACAGCTCTTGTAATATACTTGGGGACAAACTTCCTTGTACAAGTGGAAGAAAGCATAAATGGAACCTCACGTAGTACTCATGACCATCTTTTTTCCTGTCATTTTTTTGTCGAAACATTGTATCAGTTGGTAGGGTTTGAATTGTCTGGAAGATTTTATGGAATAGCAGCCTTGTTTAGAAGACTAGTTCCTTTATGAACTTCTACTCCTTAGCTTAGGCGTTACTCGGTCCAACTAAGCATGCAATGTCAACCTATCCTTCATATGCTGACAAGAAGGCCGAGTGAACGTACTTCTAGCTCATCCCACTTAGCCGAAAACGCATGAGGGGAAGAGCACAGTTGGGAGTGAGTGAATGACTTAATGATAGAGCTCTCCTTCTAGAGTATGAATTTATCTCTGGGAACAAGCTAGGAGTACATGCACTCATCACTAGTTCTCCTAAAATGAAGCTCAAATGCAAAAGCAATTGAAACACAGCTGTTAATCAGGATCCATCGTAGCCATTCATTTGCCTACACAAGGACTCCTCAAATTATTTCGAGGTTGTGCCAGGAAATATATCTAGAGGAGAATTTTCCAAGGACGCTCATGGAGCGTAGAAGGAAGTTTTGAGGAACGCATTGAAGATTAAACCACACTTTGAAGGTATTGAAAGAGCTTCTAGCAATTCCTCCTTATACTTCAACCATCTAGTTTTGTGTAAGACCCTCCTTGATCTTACTTTGTCCTTTAAACTATAGATCTCTATTACTTCTATTAACTTTGAGAATTGCCCCCATGATGGGCTAAAACCTCTAGCACGTGAACCATCTCTTTGGCTCATAGAGAAATAGACTAGAAGGCAATTTTACAAACAACTACTTGAATGGTTAATATTGCATAGAAATTATGTGTTAAAGACAAGTACATATGTACCCAAAAAAAATGAATCAAGTTGTTATGGCATAAAAACAAAATTTAAATTCATTAACATTGCATATAACATAAAATAAGAACACAGTCAAGTTTTAGCTCAATTAATAAAGCCAGGTCAAGAGATAAGGGAAAACACCTCGATCTTAGGATAACTACAAGTGTAATCTATGGGTATACAACACGTTTTACATACAAATAACCTATTTTCAAGGACAAATTGCATAAGACATGGATTGATTAGGTTAATCATATGAATTCCAGGATTCTTTGAGTGGCCATGGCCCCCATTGCCACCCCAATATCCGCCTATGTAAGGAACCTCACCGCCATTGGTTTAGACTTTAGAGTTGGATTGCATAGTTTCTACATGTCAAGTCAGAAGCTCTAAAAGTCTAACCATAGGCAGATCCTGCCACCAATTCAACAAAGAACAACTGAGAATTTTTGCCAAGTTATGCATGCTCTCCTGGAATTGTGTGAGGCAACTTTAATCAAATGCTCTTCAGTTTCAACACCTTCGTATCCGAGAGAAAATGAAAATAGACTTTTTATTTTCGTCTACTAACCCCCTGGAAAAACCTACACCTTCCTACGCAATTTATTTGACCAAACAAGCAGACCTAAGCTTGTGTAGTTTCTTTAGGCCTTTGAACCTATCAAGAAAAAAAATAGCAACCAAATTTCTCTTTCCCTGTCAAAGCCTCAAACCATAGCCCACTTTATCCTTTCCTGCTATTTTTACGAACTCTAACACAAAAATCTACCATATCCTTTCAGCCATAAAAATCACACATAATCAGCAAGAATATCCTTTAATTCTGCCCTACGCTTAAGGAAGCTGTATTATAGCTTCTACCAGATTGTTTTCCCAAAATCAACTTACACCAAAAAGTGAACTATAAAGTATATGTGAAGTGTGTGGTCATAGGAAAACAGTCTTAGAAGCGGGATATAGAAGAAATACAAATCATACAACACAACCTGTGGTAGACTTTTCAGTATTATGTTCTAGAAGTAATGTCTTGTTCTGTTCTATTGTATTAATGTTCGAGATGTTTAAGGATCTACTCCAATATATGCACACACATCGTACAAGTAAAAGAGGTGTGCAACTTTCTTAAAACAATTCACTCCTGTCGTTAAGGTATAGTATGCAAGGAAATCACACATCGGAAGGTATAAATACATATATTGGTTTGATATACACTATTGGGTCCAAAAGCTAACAGCTTAAGCTTTTAGGTCAGATTGGGTTCCCAGGTGTGTATCCATTCCTTCAGTCAATCTCCCAAGCTCCCTGACAAAGTGTACCAGAGCGCATGCTTGCAACTTAGGCAGGAGTCTACAAACATGTGGTGGTGTCTATGGAGATAGAGTATGGTGCTCTTTGGAGCTTTGTGGCGGCGTGATGGAGCTGCTCTGAATGGAGCTACAAGAGGTAGCTTTTCAGATCCAAAGGGTCCGTCATCTATGAATTAGCTCTGTCATGGTGGTGCCACAAATGTGTGGGGGTGAGACAACCTCTGGACGACGATTTTGAAAAGTGAAGTTCCATTTTTTAGGGGGAGCTCTAGCTGGTGATGTAGGAAGCACAGTGAAGTAAGAGATTTGCTAAGCTAAAGTGTGCAAACGGACAATCCCTCATGTGAAGGAGTATGAATTGACAAAAGGGTAGATTAGGTTCAAATTTGGGCGTTGATTCCTTCACCCCAGGTCCAGGACACTTGTAGTCTTCTGTCAGCCCAGGATTCTTAAGAGCGAAATGAAGTGAGGTTTTTCTAGTTGAATTTCTCCTCAGAAATTGCTGATAAGTGACGATTGGTGAATTATCGTCAACGGGTAACGTGAAATTACTTCAGTGTTAGTGAAAATTAGTACCCTTGTATAATGCAGGATTTTTGTTTTTAACTTTAGGTGAACATTACTCTAAAAGTTGAAGCCCCAGTCCATGCTTTCTCAATGCTGTGACAAAACTTCTCTTTGAAATAGAATGGTGTTCTCTCATGCTATGATGTCTTCCCCATCATTTCCCAATTAACTTTCCCAGCTATTTGACAACCTTCAACCTTAACAAAATACAAGGATGTCATAGAAAGAGAAGTACATCAGGTTTGTCTAACATGACGGGAAACTAGCATCTCGCATCAATCAAAAACTCTAATTTGCCAAATGGATGCACAATCACCGTTGTAAACCACAGCAAATCTCAAGTTCTGACGAGAAAATGATCAACAACAGTTATACACACAGTACAGCACAAGTCTAATTAAAATGGTGTGGCCTTGGGAACTGATCTGCATTATCATACCTGGAATAACTTTCACTTGAATACCTTGTTGTTGAAGAAAATCCATCTCCTCTCCACCCCTTCCAAATACCTACAACCCCAAATGTAGCAATGTCTCTTCAGGAAAACGAATACAAATAGCTTAAGATTTCCTAGTCTATTAATATTTTTTAAACATTTCTTATTCCAACATTTCCACGTAAAAGCTCACCAGTGGATCTCCTCCTTTGAGCCTCACAACGGTAGCCCCAGCTTCAGCAAAATTCAGAAGCAACTCATGTATCTCCTCCTGCAAATCCCCAATAGAAATACGTTCATTTCGATCAGCCCAAAACAGGATACCCAAGATATGGCAAAAGGAACCACAAGTAGAATATGTCAGTTATTTCTCTCCAGCAGTACGACCATATTGACATTCTATCTACAACAAAGCCATTAACGGTAGATGGAATACCAATTGAGCTTCCCGCATTACAGGATTAAACTAAACCATCTGAGCCAAATAGACAACATGCAGGACACTAAACTGAGATTTCCTATCTTTTCTTTCAATTTTCCCAGCACGCTATCAGAAGGCTAAGACAACCGAAATTTAAATGGCTGAAAATCAGACCTTCCACGAAACCCAATTTGAAATTGCATGAACCCTTAAACCCAATTAGAGGCAATGTCATATTAACCTATACAAACACAGGAACAGATATATTTAACAAACTAACCTGGGTTCTGCTATGGTACCCAGCAGTTTTGCCAACGTACAGAAGTTTTGCATCATCACCCACCAAATTCAACACATCATCGGAAACCAATCTATCGTACAACAACAAATCAGCATTCTGAATTACCCTCATAGCTTTGACTGTCAACAGCTCGGGATCACCAGGTCCTGTCCCCACCAAGAACACATTCCCTGGGCCCCTCCCTCCATCACCAGCACCTGGCCCACCACTCTCCCTCTTCTCCCTCAACACCTGGAGCAGTTTCTTGAGCTCTGGCAGCTGAAGGGCAATGTCATAATCCCTGACTGAGTTGGAATCAGGTGGAAGTGGGCAGTAAGATGATTGATCCAACTGGTTCTTGTATATCCAGTTGTCCCTTTCATACCGCCTAATGGAGTGCTTTTCGGTGAAGGGTGAGGTGGAAGAACAGGATGCGCAGTGTATAGAATTAAAAGGGTGGGTGTTGAAGGAATTGGGTTTTCTTAATTGGGTAACAGAGGATGAAGATGAAGAGATAGAAGGGAGCTTACTCACAAAAGCCATAGCAATTTAGAGAAATGGAATTTGATCTAATTTTGAGGAGCATATATATATATATATATATATATATATATGCTCTGGACACACTAGTGTGTGTAAAGAAGAGAAGTTGGATTTTAGTCGAGGGTTTTTGAGCTTTTGGAGATGATGAGAAGGCAAATGAGTACCTTTTGGGGCTTTGAGAGGGACAGGTGGCCTAGTGGGGTTTTGGAGAGACTTTATGACCTGCATTACAAAGCATTGTATGTCAAAGAGGGAATCAATAGGTAATTGTTTTGAAAACAAACTATGGAGGCAACTTGTAATGGACTATGCACCAGAAAGTATTGTTAAAAGGTAAAATTCAGGATGAAGTTAGAAGAACATGACTTGTTGGGAGAAATTGCAGCAACACGTTTGTTTGTTAATATTTGCAATGCCGCTAAAAGACAAGGTTTTTAATTTTACTTGGATTTAAAGCAATGGATCCATTTTTATGCCAACGAGGGTATTCACAAAGAAAAAATTGCAGAAACTTGAAAGAAAGAGGTATGAGAATCTAACTTTGAATAAAAATGATTTGGAGGGGTGTTATTAAAAAGTCCAAACCCCCAATCTTACTATTGGTTGCACTTTTGAAGCGAAAACTCTCTAATTCACAATCTGCGTTCGAGAAATTGAAATCTAATTCAGTGTCAAATTGCTGAAATCCAAAAGAACCCATGGCAATCAAGCAATTTCTTCCTCATCTCGTTTCACAATGTTAATTGTTTATTTGCCATAATGCATGTCGGCTCCCGTCATGATCAGCTTCAAAAGGAAAAAGTGAGGTCATCAAGGGTGAAGGAGGAGAACTGGCCACTGCAGAAGGGATTTTGGTATAGGTGGAGGAGGGCTTTGCCTGCGGCGGAGGCGGCGATGACAGATTCCCGCAGGCCGGTGCCGACGACAATTAGATTGAAGTAGAGATCTTCCCAATCTTAGCTTATTTTCATGGTTCGACTTGTAACTAGTTCCAATTTGTGGTGGTGATGTGGGTTTGACGGTGTTGGCTGTGGCGGCAGTGGTGGACAGGGTTATGTCTGAGATGGTTGAAAAAAAAGGTAGGCAAAACAAATTGGCATTCTGTTATTCTTTTTTTAAAAATGATTCCCGCGGGCCGGTGCCGACGACAATAAATAACAGGTATGCTTGATTTTCATAATTTTAATTTCGTTGAATATGATAATAAATACTTATAAGTGATATCTAATTTTTTAATATAATTTATATTGTTAAATTAATTTATGCAGGCATCTTGCGTGTATAACGGTGACTCGTAATAAAAACAAAACAAAAATTCATAACCAAACAATTCGAACACATGCTTGTTTTTATGAAAAAAAAATATTCTCATTTAAAACAAAAAAAGTGTAAAAACTTCAGCGGTACACGTTTAAACAAGAAAGTGATACCTTATTTCGTAGTTAAAATTCTAGAAAGAAATCTTGGCAAAATAATGACGGCTCAGAAAGAAAAAAAAAAACCGTTTTTTTTTTTTTTAATCATTTGCGCTTAAAACCTTATACTTTACGCTCGGCTATACATTTTAACTTACAATTTTAATTTTGGCGCATTTCACTTTACTATTTTTCAATTGATCCACCAACCAACACCAAGGCCACCATATCCACTTCTGCCACAACCATCACCAACAGCACCATACCTCTGTTGTCATGATGGCGCAGTGCATGCACAAAATTTCACCAACACCGACATCCTACAAGGTAAAAGGCTAATCCTCGAATCCCAGTCAAATTTAGGGCTAATAATTTTAACTTTAGGATTTTTCGCTAAACCTAATCAAAATTTTATTTCATGCGGTGGTTCAAATTTAATATGGTTGGCGGTGATTTCAGAGACGAGGGTAGTAGAGTTGGTGACAATAGTAGTGGCTGAGTTGTTGCGGCATGCGAATTCCTATATGTGTCGCGTGATTGGTGGTTGAATGCGTGAGGGAAGAAGATCGCAAGGAGGCAATGAAGAGAGAAAGAGGGTGGAGGGAAAAAGCGGATTTGGTATCCATATATGGTGGCGGCGGTTAGATGGTGGTTAGTACCGGTGGCGGGGATCTGGGGTGGATGAGCATGCACCAATATACTGAACCCTTTTCCCCGCTACACGCATAAAACCCCTAACCAATTTGCGGTGCGTGTATACAGAGTGTAATGTGCTAAAATTGGTGAATTTAGAACCAAATTCGTGAACAGTAAGGTGAATTGCGTGAAAATTAAAAAAGTAAGGTGAAATGCACACCGCCCGAAGTATAGGGTGTAAAATGATTGTTCTTTTTTTAGTCAATCACAAAGAGAGTTCTCTTGTCCCGTGAAATATGAAACTCCCTGTTGACATGAAACTCGATGTTGACCTTGCAATGTCAAGTTGGGAGGAGTTACCACTAGATTACATTAGACGAGATCCATCTCATCTTATTTATGAACATTTCTTATACCAAAAGAACTTCACAATGGCCGTTATGAAAAGAGAAGGATTAGCAAATGCAAGAGATTTAACTAGTTCATGAGATTTCTGAACAACGGCAAGTCACGTTTTCAAGAACAAATTCCATCTCATTTGTCAGGTGATCATAATGTACAAGCTATTCCTTTTCTATGGATGGATTGGTTTGATTCCAATTTCCCCCATGTATATCAATAAACTATATACTTAATTTATTCATTTTTATACACGGTATATCTAAGTCTTCGTCTCTCCTCTCTACTCATTTTTCATCATCCTTCATTCTGGCTTTTGATCTAGGGGTAATAACATTTAACCTCCTTTAATTATGTTGAGTTTTTGGATCGATCCCCTCGGCGCCAATTGTAATAACCAAGCCCCTTCAGCCTTAAAAAATTATATTCCGGATGAAACTTAGAGGTGAAAATTCTATTATGCCCCTCAAAGCCAATAAGAAGACCCGAGCATGGTTATGTTCTTTAAGCTGCCAAAAATAACCTAGATAACTTTTGTAACGTTTGAAATCACTTTCAGTTTTGATTTTGTATTTTAAAAAATATATAAAACAAAACCAGTTTAATTTTTATTTTTTACAAAAAACAAATGAGTGTTTGATTACCCAATTTTTATTTTGAGTTTTTTCTTTGGTGTTAGTTTGCGGTGGCGGTGGTAGGGCGTGGCAGTGGCCGGCGGTGGTGGTCGGCCGATAGTCACCGGCGGAGGCTGCCGATCGCTGGCAGTGACTGGCGGCAGGCGGTGGTGGCCTCAAAATAAAAATCAAAACTGAAAACTCAGAACTCCTAAATTGGAGTTTTAAAAAACAACTTTGTTTTAAAAACTGATTTTCAAAACTGAAGGGAAAAAAAACGAACATTATATGTCAAACACTTTTTTCCAATTTTACAAAACTGGAGAAAAAATAAAAAAATGAACGAAGCTACGAGTTGGCGGCTACGAGCACCCAACCACAGTCGTTCCTAATTGGGTGCTTCTTGATCGCACCACCACCACCAAACTTCAACTGCAAAATTACACGGCGGTGGAGTAACTGTGAGGGGACGACATCGATGGCTGCTCGAGTCTCAAGAAATGAGGCCATGAGCCATTTTGGTCGAAATGTTGTATAGAAGAGAAGTTTAGCGGATGGATCTTAGTTGGAGATGGGTTTCAAAGAGTGGAATGCTTATTGTTGGGATTAGGTTTTGGGTGGAGCTTGCACAAGATCGAATGCTTACGATTGCATTTGACAATGATTTGATAGTTAGATCTTTAAGACTAACAACAGTGAAAGATTATCCCTGAAATGGATGGTGGCTGGGCGCGGCAGTCAATGGTGGTCGATTGAAAGATCCACCAATTAGACGACCTCTGCCATTGTTGGACTATCAACCCGGGTTTTCGCTGGAATTGAAAAAAATGTTAAATCTTTTAACAGCAAATAAAGAGGCGAAAAGCATTTTTGTTACTACTGTCTATTTTTTCTTTTCACTTTCAAGAAATAAACGAAAAACTTAGTCCCGTTTGACACTCAAATTTTTTTTTTTTTCAGATTTGGAAATTGGAAAAAAAAAAATATGCGTTTGGTAACCATTTTTTTTTTCTTCTCCAGTTTAAAAAATCAACTGAAGAAGAAAAAAAAAAGTCCAAAAATGAGTTTTTTTTTTTTAGACCATCACCACCACCCTCCCATCGTTGGCAGCCACCTCGGACCACCACCACCGTCGGCCACCACTATGCCCCGCCACCGCCACCGCAAACCACCACAAAAAAAAATTCAAAAAAAAAACTCAAAAAAAAACTGGATTATCCAACACCCACTTGTTTTTGTTAAAAAAATAAAATTAACTGCTCTTTAATTTTATTTTATTTTAAAACTGAAGACCAAAAAAAAAGTTTTGTCAAAATAATATCTTACTGATAAATAAGGAGGTTAAATGGCATGTTCTTTGTGAGTAAAAATAATATCTTCTTTTATCAGTGAAATATCTTTTTCTAAACCTTTTAAGAAATGGCACTTAATTTAGAAATAAGTATTTAAAGAGGCTAAAGAATGGTGGTAAATTAAAGTTCTCTAACGCTGATTGGTAGATGGGGTTAAGGGATGAAGTGATAACTTCTCATGCCCCGCTCAAGTAGCCTCCAATGGACAAAGAAAAAGGAAAAAAGACAAAACCCCTCGAGAAAGTGAAAAATCATTTTATTCAATAGTGCGAATAACTATATGCAATACAAAATTAATATGCATTACCCGTCTCTAACTAACTTATGGCACTCAAAGAACACTTACAAATGCACAAAATGCGTAGTTATGCATTGTACTACGTGGAGTGCCATCAACATTTTTGTGGTGTCTGTACACACAAATTTCGTGTCTAAACCGTAAGACAAGAAATAATTGCACAAAAATTCAATTTAAAGATTTTCACGTAATAGGGTTACACCACTCTGTGATTTTTACATAAAATAAATGTAAATCCTCTGATTCGATCTCCTGTTCGATCACGATACAAGGGCTGAAATAGCTTGATTTTAAAACGTGAATTTTGACTTCTTCAATCTTCACGGTTGAAAGATCGTCGAAGCGGGGCTTGCTCGAGGGCTTCGAAACTTTATCCCGAACAAGTATGTTAATCCTTGACTTGTAGAATCACTGATGTTGAAGGGGAATTCCTCTTCGACTTGAGGTGAAAGAGAAACCAATATTCGTGACTTGAAAGTGCTCGATTGAAGAACGACACTACGTTAGTGCGTATTGTTCTTCAAATGAAGACGACAGCGTTTCGGCGGAGCTTAGGCTTTGATCGCGAAGATCCTGTGTGTCTTTCTCTCCTGTCCCAAGCTCTCTATTTATAGGCAAGGTAGTAGACTTAATTTTGGAAAGCCCATGATTTGAGGCTTGACTTTGTAATTAAAGAGATTTTGTCTCCCTTTAATTCAATTAGGATTTCTTGATTAAATGGATCATTATTTCCATTTAATTTAGAAATTATTTCCTTAAGTCAAAGTTGACTTATTTGAAGACCACACTTGGGCTAGACTTGTTGACCAAATAATATTAATTGGACTGGTTCTTCCAATTCGAGTCCAGTCCAAGTCCGTTATTTTGTTGGACTTTAAGTCAGCATTCGACCCATACTTTCTGCGACGTTGAATATTTGACCCGTCAACAAAATATTACATTATTGACTGATACAAATTTTTTGCGTCTACAGTGCCAAAGCGGTCATCCTAACAAAAACAAATAAATAAATAAAATCAAAGTAAACCCTTAAATATGCTTAACCTCCTCGTACTTCTCAACAGGCTTGTGCATACACTGCTCTTGATTTCTCACATGGTGAGAGAAATTAAATCAACCAAGCCATGATACTACAAATTTTATATAGCCATAGAGGCATGGCAGCAGACCCTCATGGAATTCAACTGCTTATTATAAGCGTGAAAGCCGTGAGTTAACAGGAAAATGAGAAACTACAACGGGAGCTCCGGGTGACTTTGATTTGCTGTTGGGCTTTTCCAAGGAAGGCATTCTAACACCGAGGCTGCTACCATTTTTTGGAACACGCGGAGGCGGTGGCGGTGGCGAAGAAGAATAAGAATAAGAGAAGAAGAGACTGAAAATAGAAGTAAACAGTGTCATTAATGGTAGTTTGTATATAGCTAATGAAGAAGATCAATGGATTACTAAAGAGCAACTGATTCGAGAGGTTGGGTTTGATGAGATGTGTGACACTCAACAAGAATTCTTCTGGATTTATAGTGAGACAAGAAATGCGACCTGTTTCTTAGCTTGGTGAGCAAGGATATTTTGATGCATTATTACGCTTGTTTACTTGTCAAATGTATGATGATTTCTTGGTCATTAACAACATGTAGTGGACGATTTTACCTTGCAGCTTCTTGGTTCTCCTGAACTATAGCCGCTTAATTTGACCATCAAAGTACATTGACTATGAGAGGGAAATTCAGTCTCATTTCCAAGTAGTAACTCATAAGTCCCATCTCCTCTCTCAATGTGCATTGACCGTGGAAATAAAAATAAGACATTTAAAAAGAGTTGGTAGCTGATGTTGTGATGTGACCGTGGAAATAAAAATTCAGTCTCATCGGGGCGGATTAGGGGGGGGCGGGGGGGCAAGGGCTGGTTTTATTTAGTAATGCAGCGAATCAGGAATGGTATTCTCATCCCTTAACCCGCTGGCGGGGCGGGGCGGAATCGTGTATTAGGACTATTAGAGCGGGTATGGATTTCATAAAATTCGCATCCGATCCGTCTCATTGCCATCACTAGAAATGGGCAACGAGAGTTACGCAACCACTTGGCAATCAAAAAATTCCCACCTTCTGATAAGTATCTCTGATTGCCCATCTTCACCTTCAGATAAATATCGCAAGTTTTTGGCAAAATTAGAAGAAAGTGGGTTTTAGGGAAAGAGGTTAATGGAATGTAGATTTTTTTTTCTTTTGAAAACTAATGAAAAAGTGGGGCTCTTTTTGAAAATTTCTGAACAAGGAAAAGGCTTAAAAAAATTGGAATTTTTCAAAACTTTTATTTTTGTCTACCCAAACTACCTCTCCCCAATCTTGTTGACCCTCTCGTCCCCCCTATGCCAACAGCTTCCTCTTCCTTCCAAATCTAATTTCCCTCTAAAGTATTTGCCCCCCCCCCCCCACCCCACCCCACCCCACCCCACCCCACCTCCTATTCCAGTCCCACTTCAAATTCCCCTCCAAGTTGATACGCCCATTTTCCCCCAAAACCACCTTCATACACACACACACACACACAAAACATACAAACACATATTTCCATCCATCCCCCATACCAACCCAACCCCCACCCCTCAACCACAACTACCACGTCAGATTCCCCCCCCCCCCCTCCAGTACCCAAACCCCTTCGACACACACGACCCCACTTACACGAACACATCATCAGAAATTCCTCCCCCCAAAGCTATTAGGAAATAGAGTGACAAAAGAAGATATTTCAGTTTCATACATGTCACCCTAAGATTATAATATGAAGTTCCGGCATTTGTGGTTGTCGTATTGGCTTTTTCTGATTGACTTGCCTAGGGAAGCTTTAACCTCGCCTGTCTAAAGGTACCTCTCTGAAATTTTGTAATTGGTACTACTAGGTTTATCAAATTTTTGTTGGTAAAGCGAATTTTTTGGCCAAAAAATTGTTTGCTTTAGATTTGGATTTACTTGGATTTGTGATGATAAGATGTTGTTTTTATAGCTGGTACTATATATGGGAATTTTGTGAAAACATTTGTTATCGACCAGTTGTAATTTTTTATGATTATGGTGGTTTATGATTTTGTTGTGTCGTCCCTAGCATTTGGATATGATATTTTTCTTGTGAAAAAGATGCTCCCGTGTATGTACGTGTAATTAAGTTGCCATTTAGTTTCTGGTAGCAGCTCAAAGATGGTGTCAGGTGAGGCATCTTCTACAAAGAAAAGAGTTGTCAATGGTTTCATGAGATTCAGGTAAGTTTTTTATAAAGTTTATAAGGTGGTGTCCATGTAATTGTTTTGAGTGTCTGACCTGGGTTTTGGATGTAATGTCTTAGGGCTGAAACAAAGCATGGACAACACCAGTCCCATTCCAATCGATACATGACTATGCGTGAGGTAATTGAAACTGTTTGAACACTCTTTAACTCATTTTTTTGTAACCACTCTATACACCAACTAATATGAATCTCTTCATTTTAGGTTTCATAGCTTGCATCCCAACTGTGGAAGGACCTAAGCGAGGAAGACAAATTACCTTATGTCCTCCAAGCCAAGAAAGACGTGAAAAAGTACAATGCTACTTTGAAGAAAGGCAAACAAATAAGGAAAACAAATAAGGCAAATTTCTTTTCATACATTTTTATTATTATGCATGAATAATGTTGTGGTAAAGACACCACAGTAGTAAGCCCAAGGGTGGCTCATAATTTATAAGGCATGTAGGGTTGGATGGTTGTATACTTTTCACCACAAAATAACCAAGAGAATACTGAAAATGGTAACCATATGCAACCACTTAAGTGGATGATATGTACGCTAATAAGATGAAGAAATGGATAAGCTAAAGTCAAGCACATAAGGAGATTTTTAATAAGCTAATCTTCTTCAATTGTATATCTTTACGTAATTAAGCTAGTACAGAACCTATTTTCACGTGAGAGGCACGTGCTATTTACTAGTATTAGCTAATGTAAAACGTGCAAATGCACGAGATAGGATGCAATTTGGTGTTATTACATATCATATACTTTAGCATAATGAGATATTTATGTACATATATGTATACATAAATATGTTTATATACATATATATATGTATATTTATAGGCATAGATATATAAAGCTAAAAAAGCAGGCTCTTAGTATTGTGACATCTAAATTTTTGGGCTCTCATACTTGCCACAAGTTGGATTTAAGAGACCTTCCCTATTTGACAAATCAACGTTAACTTTCATAATGCAAGCTCCCTAAATTTCATGGACTTCTAAAATCCAATTACCATAAACGGGGTACCCCCCATACTTTGTGGAAATGACTTGTGGCTGCACCCAAGTCACTTATTGACAACTCACTTCTCAGCATTATGTTACCACTTTACAACCTTGCAGACAACAAATTTCATGTGGTATTCGCAATTAAGAACCAATTGAGAACATGAAAGAAAAAAGCAAGTAACAAGTACAAGATAGTGCACACTTTAAATTGCATTAGTATACAAGAGTAGGCTGTAATTGACATTGAGTAGTCTCAAGGCAAGAAAATCAAAATTTATACATAGCATATAACCAGCGTAGCAAAACTTCATCCTTCATTGAAGCTCTATCAGGAAAGGGGAATATAATTGCGACATCTCTATTGCCTGCTAAATGTCTGTAATTCAGAAACTTTGCTAGCATGATTAACTTATGCTAATAATATGATATATTCACATCATTTCGTAGTACCATACAACTATAGCTACCAAAAATAGGATTGCGACAAAGTTAAGTTATTACCCCATGTAGTAGATAATTGCATTCATAACAAAGCTAGGGCCTTGGTTACTGAATGAACAACATCATAGTTGCCATTACACAACCATATTGAAGAAGTTTGAAAGTAGCAAAAAATGTGCAATCGGTACTTCACAACCAGTTTGCCAACACCGAATCAAGATCCAGGGCAACTTTAACTGGTATCCCGTGAAATAGAGTCCCATCTACTAGAATCTCTTGGAGAATCAACTTGTCGTTGTTGCTATGGTTCTAGCTCGGTTGAAGAGCTCATTCGGTTCTCTTCAGTGTGTAGCTATGTAGTGGCTCTGATACTATGTCAGTTTCAAAATATATTCTAGAATTACAGAGATATTAATAATCCATGCCCGCCATTTGTGAAGATAGGAAGCTTGAATCAGGAGGCATGATCACATAGATAATTTATAGTGAGAGCACATGCACAAAAAACAAGCATAGAAATAGCTACTAAATAACAAGGTCACATGCCATAAAAATTAATATAACAAAAATAAGGTAAAATTAGAAAATGACTCATGATAGACTAACGCCCCAAATTTACAAACTAAACTCAGGCATTGACATGCTTGCACGTGCAAAATGCCATATTATTATTTTGGAAGCTAGAATCTTCATGTGAGTTTCAGGTGCCACCCCTTTTCTATTTTCCATTCACCTACCACAAGCCTATAGCCCCAATTGTGGTTGGCATGGCCACTACCCCCAATTCTTGAACCCACTATCATACCAACGGCCCCACCACCGCCATACATCTAACCACCACCACCATAGACCACCATTCCCACCATATATAGCATAAGCCATGGATGCATAAAGTTGTGTCTTTGACCCAATGCCATGCCATATTACAGACAAAAATAGATGTTGGAATCTGACAAAAACTTTTGAGGCGTAAGTCTGCATATTTACTTAATTCCACAAATATAAACTGATATGAACGAGTTAATACAGGAAGCAAGCCAAGATCAATATTCAAGACCTAGAAGAAATAAGAAACGATGGACAGACTAGTGAAGAGAGAAAGACAACAAAATAGATTGGACCATTAAAACTTTTCTTCCAAAAAGGTGTGCGTTTGAGCTAATGTGTCACTTCAATGCATCACCATGTAAGTGTAGTGCATAAAAATATAGTTATTCTAGTATTTTACTTAGAAAATAAAAGAGTTAAAGGTTTTGATTGCTTGTGATGTAGGTGGTTGCCACGTCATCATTTATTACGCTCTTACAACTCGAACGATTGTGACCAGATTGATTGCAACACGAGATACGAGAAATCCTCTTGTCTTGAAATTGTGACTTTATTCGAGCAGTTCATAGGCAACCAGTTGGCCGCTTGGTTCTGGGTAGCTGCACGAGGAAGAGGCCTCTAGGGTTCCCTTTTCTAGAATCTTCCTCAACATCTAACTAGATTTGGTCAAATGTCGGCTCATCAAATGTTGAAACTGGAGGAGTTTGATGCTTAAACAAAAGCTTTTGTCAGTCTACTAGAAAAATGTGACCAACAAGGTAATAAACTCTTATTCTTGACTTGGGAAGGACTTCCATTCCATGTGGACAAGGAATTCGTGAATACTCCATCTCCTGAAATATACAATAACACTATGACAGATCCAAACCATTCTTGTTATTTTTGCTATCAAAGACCGTGAAAGTTTGGTTGAGCATACACATGCTGCTAAGGGCTAATGTTCTGCTTTTAGATTTTTCAATCTTTTCTTCAATTCAAGAACCAATAGGTGCTCGCCACTTCGAAACGCTTTCAATTTTTGCAACCAAAAAAGTTTTAAGTGTCACAACATGCTATTTGATGAAGCGGTGAATATGTAGTTTCAAAGGTGATGTTTACTAACCATGCGTTAAACTATTCAGCTAGATTTGAGGATAACCAGTCTCATCTCTTCATTTGAACATAAGCATTAGCCCGGTGTTGTGGCTTGTTTTGTTCCCGCCAAAGGAGAAGTTTTTGTCCAACTTGCACATATGGTGCATAATTGCCAGTGATCACGAGCTTTCGCAAGTTTGTCCAGTATCTTCAATGCAGTATGGCATTTCTTCGTCTTCCATCCATTATTCTTCAACAAATATTTGCAAGGAAATGTTGTGGAAGGCCACACCTGAAATTGTAGCTATTAGAGCTGAACCCCATTTATAGCTAGCAACTTGGTAAGATGGGTATTAGGTGTTCCTTGTTGAGCTTGCTTAGCAAGGAAATGTTGTGGAAGGCCACACCTGAAATTGTATATTAATTACTCCATCTTTGTTGAGTTTGGTGAGCACGGAAGACCCAGCAGTCCACATAAACTCGTGGAAAGGATTATTCAATTGTTAATGGCCTAACGGCTGCTTTGACCAATCGATTGCTACGTGCGAATATATATCGATCAATTTGTAACAGCTATTTTTAATCAAGCGAAATGGTCGATTTGGTGAATAATAAGGTCAACGGATGGGTATAGTTTAACAGAAAGAATGAGAGAGAGAATAATGAAACAAGAAAAGTAAAAAAAGGTCTAATGGTGCTCCGATACTAGGGGTGCTGGTGATAGATATAACGAAGAGTGCGGAATGTGGTGTACTCATGGCTGATAACTGTCTGACATTTTCTACAACAAATCGGATGTCGGAAGGAGGAAGTTGTATTTTGTATCGGGAGCGCTCATTACGTGTTGAGGGTACTATCATTTGAGTTAATAACACCTATTTCGGAATAATCACCAAAGTACAGTCAATTGGGATGTACAAAGAATGTTGATAAAGCAAACAAAGAAGTTGTTACTGTTGTAGCGACAAATATACGACTTAATCGCAAGTTGTATATATAGCCACATCTCCTTATGAGCGCCATGCGTCCAAGACTAATGGCTGTCCAACCCTTCGACGGAGTATTTGGTCGATCGCGCCTTTGTGATTGATATTGTGGCACAAGTTTGAAGCGATAATATCTTTGTATTCGCCATAGTTTGAAGCGACTTTGCCCTTTGCGGCAACCTCTTACGAATCTCTTTAGGCGGCCACGTACAAGAGTGTTTGGCTCATCAAAATAAGTTGGCATGAAACTCCAAATACAAGTTCGCGTGTGATATCACCCAATCGAACCAAAGAAATTGCAGCAATGACTTGGATCGGTTAGACATCACAAGGAGAGACAATAAAGAGAGAGGCCGGCCTTTAAAATGAAATATGCTCGGGAAACTAGCACCGACGGTCATCAAAGGTGCCAATGCCGCACCGTATCAATGAATTGTTGCAACGTATATGCGTTGCTAATCTTTACATCGTTAGATTTAATAAAAAGGGATAATTACACTCAACCCCCGCACATGAGGTTGGCTGGTATTATAGTCAGCTACAAGGGTTTCAGAAACTACACTGTTAACTCATATAATGAACCTAAAATGGCCATGCTGCCCTTACCTTATTTCCCTAACTGAAGTTTGTAAGTTCATTGGAAACTCCTTTCTTTCCTCTCCCCTTCCCCATCATTATGCCACCGCCGTAGAGATCATTCCAACCCGACCAATCTTTCTCTCCCCTCCCCCTTGTCCTCCATTTCCCAATCTTCTTATACAGATCTTCTAAACTCCGAGCCATTAACCCCATATTTGTGAGGGGATGGATTCAAAAGCACGCCTTCACATTTTGCAGCTGCAGCTGCTGCTGCTTCTCTTAATCTAAATTTCTCAATACCACGTATCATGGGTTTTGAATCTTATTGTACCTCACCTCTGTAATAAACACAACCTTATACAAATCTTCCTTTTACCACACTAAGATGGGAACAGTACCCAATACCCATTTAAACTAAATAATTTTCTTACTTTTGAAAGGTTACACATGTTTTCATCTTACATATCTTCATGTTTTTCTCTAAAACACCTGACGAAAACAACGAAAAAACGCGATCTAAACAGAGCCTAATGCGTTAGCTGCATAGGAAGCATTTAATTTGCTCACTCATGGCTAGGAAAATAAAACTCCAAATATGAGAAAATAGTTTTGTCCCTCCACATAAGAATTAGCAAGACCTCGTATGATTTTATTTTTCATTTTTTTTAATAAAGTTCACCTAGCTCATATAATTTTTAGTGACACTTCTTAGTAACATCGTTTTGTATACAGCTCCTTTTAATTCACCGTCACATA
This sequence comes from Escallonia rubra, assembly GCA_033065855.1. NCBI lineage: Eukaryota > Viridiplantae > Streptophyta > Magnoliopsida > Escalloniales > Escalloniaceae > Escallonia > Escallonia rubra. Next base: position 34,264 of record JAVXUO010001649.1, on the reverse strand, counting down.
CAATTCAAATATACCTATGAAAAATACTTTCTTGTGACGATTAAGTATATTGATTTCAATAAAGCTCTCGTTATTTACGCTACTCCGTCCAATGAGTAAAGAAATTGAAATAGCAGTATTAGACATGTTTACGTAATCCAAGTGCTAAATAGAAGTAATCAACCGAGGCTGTAGCAGCATAAAGGAAGATTAGCTGCAACTACATGCAATATCAGCTTTACATTGCCCTCACAACACAACCATACCAGAGGATCAAACAAAAAGAGATTCTCTTAAATTCTTTCTGTCTGCATAAGCCAATTATTGTCTTGATAAAAGCAAAACCCTCGCGCACGTATAGGGAGGAGTTGGCTAATAGTAGACTCAGCTTTAGCTCCCCCCGGATCTCGACCACCAAGAAAAAGTACTAAATCATCTTGGACCAATTATGTGTCTCTTTGATTCTCGAACTATCTTATGTTATGCATCCAAAAGCTTCTCCTTATATTTCATTGTCACATGCTGATTACGTATCAATTACCGAACTAGTAGAACTGGCTGAAGGAACTTAATGACACGAGAGTATCATCAACCGCATAGTAGTCGATGAAATCCTCACAAGTGCGAGACTCGCGAGTTGATAGGGAAGTAAGAAACAACGATAGGAGCACTAGATGAAGAGGATTTGTTCTTCGACTTACCAGACGAAGACTCCTTTGCCATCCGGCGACCCTCGCCATTCACGGAGACCCGAGATGACATGAAGCAACCAAAGATGGCCGAGAACAAACCCATTGTTGACTTTTCTGTATGTATAAACTTCAAAAGTGGTCGGGGGAAGTGAAAGCCTAAAGAACCAAGGGAGAATGGATGGTAGTATGTTGCTGAATAACATGAATGTTGAACTTTACTTATAGTGAGAGTTATGTGAACTGTTGTTGTGTTGACTTGAACTTGAACTTGAAGTTGAACTTGCTGAGCAAGGAAAATTATTAGAACTTTAGAATATGCCTCACCTTTATTGAGCTTGCTCAGCACGAAAGACCTGTTGATCCACGTGACTACAGCTGCTTTGATTTGTTATATAGTAGAGTAATGTTTTCACTGTGTGTAGGAGTAGGACCAAAGGGAAGACCAGTCATAAGAATCCCAAGACGGCAAGACCCAATTTTTGGTCATCGGCCCACACCTCTGAGCCTCTAACGAGCAACTGCGTCTAGTAGTGGTCAAGTTGTAATGGGGGGAAAGTAGGGAATGACCCCCTCTACTATACACGTTGTGCGATTTGCCCCCCTCCACTTTAAACTTAAGCTACCCCCCCCCCCCCCCCCCACAGTTTGAGAAATTGGGCACGATTGACGGAAACTGTTAAACTAAATAACGAGTGATCAACACATGCGCTGACTAATTTTTTTTTTTTAAATGACAATTTTTCCCCTTCTTCTCCTGGATCTTCAATTTCAGTTTCTTCCTCTTCACCTTTTACCACCGCACCACCGGAACGACGCCGGCGCAAAGTAGCCTTAAACTAACTACCACCGATTACCGCGCCGCCGCAACAGCCCCGGCAGACTCCCCGCCGCAACAGATTCTGGCAGATCGGTCATCGATCGACCATTCTTGTCGCAATCACCATTCCTGTCGCATGTCGTGGGCCATCGATCGGCCATCCAAAACCATCAGCCGCCGCCCAACCAAACCCAACCGCCACCAATCGCAATCACAACCACAACTACGGGGAAGGGGAAGGGGAAATGTAGAGAATGGGAAGGGGAAAAGAGTGAAGAACAGGAAGAAGAAGGGAAGGGGGGAAAAGAGTGAAGAACAGGAAGAAGAAGAAGAGAAACCCTAATTTGAAAATTAGGGTTTCAAAACCCTAATTTTTAAATCAAGGTTTCAAATCCTCTAATTTTAGGATTTCAAAAGCTTAATTTGCAAATTAGTTGCTAATCCTAACGGCAATCGCGGTTCCTTTTTTTTTGTAACTCTCTGGTGGTCGGAGAAAAAGACCAGTTGTTGTGCTCAGTAAAGTGGTTGTGCTCAGTGAATCACCAATTGTAGCGGGGTTGACCAGAGGAGGAGGGTCATGGGCAAAAATTGTAATTTAAATTTGAGGGGAGGAAATTGCACACCGTGTATAGTACAGGGGGTCATTAGCTAATAAAGAAATAAGGGTATTTTGGTCATTTCACGTTATTTTTAACGAATCCGTCTAAGGTGCCCAATTTCTCAAACTGTGGGGGGGTTTAGTGCTTAAGTTTGAAGTGGAGGGGGGCAAATCGCACAACGTGTATAGTAGAGGGGGTCATTCCCTACTTTCCCCTTGTAATGGTCACCAACAAGTAAACATACCCGTTTGAATTCACGCGTTTGCAATTTGACTTGCAAACGCGTTTCCTTCCACTTCATGGATTTCAAGGTCCAAAAATGTTGTTGTTTTATGATATAACTATGGCACCATTTCACCCAAATTGAGTCTTTTTTGCTAGCAAGGTCCCATATATGTCTGCAAATAGCAGCCTTATTCCAATCTTCAAGTAATTTTAGGCCTAGTCCACCTTTATTTTTTGGCAGATAGAGGACTTTCCAAGCAACCTTAGGTTTAGTGCATTTTACATCCTTACCATGCCATATAAATGCTCAAATTTTTGCTTCAATCTGATGGATGATACTCTTAAGCAATATAAAGATTGAGCACCAATATGCTTGCAAAATGAAGAGTACGGAGATAGCTAATTGAAGTCTACCAGCATAAGATAGATGCCTTGTAGACCAGCAATTGATCATTTTAGTAAGTCTTTCAACTAACACCTTGCAATCCTTGGACTGTAGCTTAGTTGAGATAAGTGGGACATCAAGATAAGTAACTGGAAGCTGCCCCTTTGGGATATTAATGATTTGGAGAATTTGAGCACCAACATTTTCATCCACTCTAGCCATAAAGATTGAGCTTTTTTGCAGATTAGGGTTTAGACTAGAATGCTTACAAAACTCTTTGATAGGCTGTTTGATCCTTGTGACTGAATTCAGGTTAGCAACATACAAAATGAGCAAATAATCTACAAAATACAGATGATCAATGTGCAGGTCCTTGCCTTTTTTTAGGGAACCTAAAATCCGGTATAGCAGTGTACTCGTCTAAAAAATCCAAAGAAGGCCTCCATAGCCAATGAAACAAATAGGGTGAAATTGGATCCCTTTGTTTGATCCCCTTTGCAATAGAGAAATATCCTTTCAATGAGCCATTGAGGTTTATAGAGAATTTTGTTGTAGTAAGGCATAACATAGGCCACTATATATGCTTAGTAGGAAATTGGAACACCTCCACAACATGTTTCAGAAAAATCCCACCCAACAGAGTCATAGGCCTTTTGTATGTCAACATTAAGTACACACCTAGCAATACCCCTTGCCTATGATAGTTGCTTCATAGCTCTTGCATAAGCAAAATATTATCAGCAGTTTGTCTGTTAGCTACAAAAGTTGACTGTCTCTTTCTGACGAGTGCAGGCAGGACTCCTTGAATCCTTGTGCATAGAATTTTGGATATGCACTTGTAGATTACATTACAAAAGGCTATTGTATTGGAATCCTTCATGGTATTGGGTCATGAAATTTTAAGAATTGGAGTAACTTCAGTGTTGTTAGACAGTTTGATGCCCTTACCTGTATTGAAAAATTCTAAAATCGCCTTCTCCACAGCTTGACCTACCAAGTCCTAGTTCTTTGAGAATAACTTAGTAAAGTATCCATCAGGTCCTGGTGCTTTATTTGACTTTAGTGAGAACATGGCTTCCTTAACATCCTTGGCAGTAATAGGTGCACTGAGTATTTGTTGATCTTGAACAGTTAAATGTTGCTTTAACTCTTGTTGTAATCTTTCTTTTGTATTGTTTTGTCTAGGCACAGAACTACCTAAGAACTCCTCAAAATGTTGTAAGCATGTTTATGCACCTCCTTTTCTCCCCTAATAGTCTCTCCAGTGGCAGTATTGATATAAAGCACCTTATTATGTGCCGTATATATCAGCACCTCCTTGTGGAAGTAGGATGTGTTGCTCTCTCCAAGCTTTAGATTTTTAAACATGGTTTTTTTTATGGTAAAATGTCTCTTCAACCTGAGCTAGTTGATTATGTTGAACCTATAGCTCCTTCTCCAAGGGTAGCAAGCTGCTATTATCCCTCAGGAAAATACCTTCTTGAACTTTTCTTGTAACTCTCTATACTCGTCTGCCACTTTTTGAGAAATATTGTTAAAGTGTGCATGGTTCAATTTCTTCATTGGGGTTTGAGCTTCTTGAGCTTACTATACAGTTGGTGGCAAGCATCCCCAACATATGTTTCTCCCCATTACCTTTTCCACAATTGATTTAAAGGTAGCATGTTGCATCCAAGAATTAAATAATTTAAAAGGTCTATTCTCAGTGCTACTGACCTCAAGTATTTGGATAAGAAGCAATGAGTGATCAGATACTCCAGGTAGGAGTGCCTCCATATGAGAGTTAGGATAGACATTAAGCCAGACTTCAGTCTGTAGAACTCTGTCAATTCTACTCATAATGAGATCATGCTCTCTTTTGTTACACCGGGTGTAGAAGAGCCCTGTGGTATTCATATCCTCTAGGTGTAATTGAAAGTATTGATGTCCTCCACATCTCTATTGTTAATTCCAGCTTTTCCTAGTCTTTCTGTATAGCTTCTGACTATATTGAAGTCGATCATCACCATCCAGGGTTAATTTCCAATGTCTTGGTCAACCTTTATCATGTTTTGCCATAAAGCCCTTATTTTATCACCTTTATTGTTCCCATAAGCACAAGAGAGGTAGAAGCACCGATCTTGGTACTGCACTTTTCCAGTAATCATTTGAAAGAAGTACATTCCATCAACTGGAAGTTGATTATAGCAGCTAGCTTCCAACCAATCCAAATCCTAGACACTCCTTTGGCGTTTGTATTATGTAGAATTTCAATCCTTGCCCTAAGTACTAGCAATTCCTACTACTTGTTCCACCTTGACTCTAGTTTCAATCACATTTTTTTTTTCACTTCAAGTTGTTTTGCAAGGCTATTAAAGCCTAGAACTTTCTAGCTTCCAATCATGCTTACTTGTGTTTGGAGCCTCCTCCCTTTTTTGGCACTTAGGCTGCCTTTCCTCTAACTGCTACTTGGACTTTCACTTATCTGGGGATTGATTTGCACATGCACATCCTGTCCCCCTGTCTCCACCTCTAGCCCTTGGCCTTGATTCACTTCAGGCTCTGTTAGATTAATGAATTGATATGAGGTATTTATGTGAATCCAGGTGTATTAGGCCTGCTTTCCATTGTTGTTATTGATGCAACAATATTGTCCCCTTGTTTAGGCTCGTCTCCAGCATTTTCCCTTTCATTTGTTGAAATTATTGATACATGTTTGACTTGCCCCGACTTGTTGTAGCTTTGATTTTTTGAAACATCGGGTTACTGCGTGCACAATGACCTTATAGAACTCACGTTTAACAGACTGACATTCATAGACAACCTGTTGATGGTGAATGTAGCCTTCAAGTCCTTTAATTGGAGCATTTTCAACAAATTTGCTACCAATATCCATTTCTAGACACACTCTTGCATATGTCAACCTTTCTCTAGTTGCTCTCACACTGTCCGTGCATAAAGGAACACCAGTTGCATTGGTAATCTTACTTAGCATTTGGGTGGACCAAAATAAGAGTGGAAGATTGGGTATCTAGATCCGTACAGGTACTTTTTTAGATCCATCCTTTTCCAAAGATACCTATGGCGTCCATGGCTTGACCACCAAGGATTTATTATCAAAAGACCACGTTCCCTTTTCTAATATCTGTCTTCGGGACTGTGAACTCTCTAACTTGATGATGAATACACCAGATTTGAACATGCTTTGGGTAAAAACACCATATTGTCTCCATTTTCGATCAAGAAACCTTTGCATAACATGAAATGGCGGCCTACCCCCAAAACATATGCGACAATCGATAGTTTCCAATGATATTGTTCATCAGCAATGTCCAATTGTGTGTATTCCACCGTGTTAATTCCTTCCAAAACTTGGGAAGCAATATATGAAAGTTTATTTCTGACTACATAATCACGATTTGGCTTGTAATTTAAGCATATGATCGAGAATTATGTACTTTCCCGTCCATCTGTTGATTTTGTTTTTCCTTTCGAGAGGGTAGAGTAGGAAATTCACTTTCAATGCCCGCCATCTTTATTTCATGATTTTCTTTGTTATGGCCCACCTCTCTCTCTCTTCAGCCCCCCCCCCCCCCCCCCCGTATATAGTGCGTGATCATCAGAGGGTTGCACGTATGAATCACACGGCCCCAATTCTCTAAGAGTTACCATTTCCAAGCATGATTCTACGCATTTATTTCGTCTTGGTGTAACAAAATTTGTCTGAATGATTTGTTCAGATTTTTGAAGTTCACTGTTTTCAGCTTTGATTACCTATAATTGCTTGTGCAGATCCTCAACTAATATCTCACGTAATGCTTTTTCAGCCGGAAAATAAACTTGATTTAGTTCTTTAGAGTGGTGATTAGTGTGACATGTTAGTGGATTATTAAGTAATTGTATCTTAGTGGTACATATGTTACAAGTGAATTACTGCTTAGTACTTAGTGCAAGTAGTGGCTAATATGTTAATAAAATAGTGGGGTAGTGGTAGCTTAGTTGCATATTTAGGAGTTATTAATAAGCATTATAAAATTGTGTAAGGATGGTGCAAGTGTAAGAAGAAAAGAAGAAGTAAGATGAACCTATGAGATTTTAAGGAATATTGTGTGTTCTCTTCAAAATCTCTCCATGTCCTCCTCCTCATATTTCTGAGAGTGAGTTATAATGAAACTTTGTCTCCAACAAAATGATATCAGAGCCACGAGGATCTAAATGGATGTTGCAGCATTAGTTTGTAACAGTTCCTACGGTTTTCAAAAAGTATCCAAAATGGATATTTGGTGTGAGAAATTGATGTTCTCAAATTATGTGAGAATGCAAAGTGTCCTTTCGTTGTATCTCAAATCATGTGATTTGTGATTTGTGGGATGTGGTCGGTGAAAAACCACATAATAGCTATTCGAAAAGGTGCTTGATAAAAGAAAGAAGAAAAGGCACTCCGAGTATTACAGAAGGTTGTCCATACAAAGATATGGATGCGCATTGTAGATGTAAGATCTCCAAGTAAAGCTTGGTAAATTAAATGATCGAGGTCATTGTTGTCAACCAAAGACATGAAATTTTCTTACCCAGTGAGTATTGGGTACAAAGCTAGAAAGAAGATGAGTTCACAAATGAAGATGGTGAACATCTCAAGGAAGAAACTCTAATGCAGGATATAAACGAATTTGACGCTTTCGAAGCTGAAGAAACAAAGGAGACAAAGGCTGAACATCAAGGAAGAAACTCTAATGCAGGATATCCGGCGGGTTTACCTATTTGCTAGGTCTACTATGGAATGAAATCTTTTGCATATGGATCCTTGGGTGTGGGCCTAGCAACCCATTGATCATCTTATTGATGTTGCTTAAGGATCAGTCTTATGTTTTTTTTAACTAAGAACGGAAACAGCATTTAGCACATCATGTGTATCTTTGATCATGAAAATTTGATCACAAAATTATCCCTTACTGATTAATCTTGAAAGGTGTTTGGTAGAGGTGTCAAAGGGCGGGGCTTGGGTCGACCCAACCCGGGCCCAAAGGGCCAGAAAACGGGTTGGGCCAGACAGGGCGTCGGGCCTAAGAAATCGGCCGGGGCCAGGCCCAAATTTGGGAAATCCAAGCCCAAGCCCTAGGCCTTAATTTTAGGGCCGGGCCCGGGCCTTTTTTTTATATTCTTATTTTGTGTTGCAAAAATATTAACACATGAAATAAATTTTTTGATAGACCCTCCTCCTTTTATGCGGGCTTGGGACCGGTTGCTTGTAATTTTGGAAAAACAAGAATGATTAACAGTTGATTAGTTAAGCATTTTCTCCTACTTTTCTTATCAAACATTTTGCATTTTCTCTTAACAATTCTATTTAATTTCATACCATTGCTTTTTGTTATCTAAACTCAACAATGGATACCTACAAGGCTACAAAACTTTTTTCAATGATATCTCTAAAAATTTCACTCAAACATACCTCTAGCTTTGCATTTTACGTAGTATTAGGTATCTCATTAGAAGCATGCATCATTAGACCACTTTTACTATCAACTTTTCCGTACTTTCTGGAATTATGTTCCTCATTTCTATTGCCTAAATTGTTTTGTTTCTAGTTCCTAAAAAAACAAAAATATATTTTTTCTTCATAATTCCATGAAACTAGTACAAAAGAGGATTGCAAGTAAAATTTAATAAAAATGTAGGAACCATAGTCATGAGCTGAAAAGAAATGTGCATGTCCAAAAAGATAAATAAAAAGAAAAAATATGAGGTAGAGAGAGAGTGTGTGAGGCATGAGAAAGAAGGGGAAAGAAAAAAAAATGACTCAAAATGGTTTAGGGCCAAAGGGCTAGGACAGAATAGGGCCAAAAAGAGGGCCAGAAACCGGGCCGGGGCCTGACATGACCTGCGCCTTTTTAGGGCCGGGCCGGGCTTTTTTGGAAATTTTCATGGCCTGGCTCTGGCCCTAGCCCTTGGCCCTATGGACTAGGCCCGCACTATTCACCACTTAGGGCCGGGCCGGGCCTCGGGCGGCCCGGCCCTTTTGACATCTTTGGACTGTTTGGTTTAGAAATCCTAGAGAGAAGACACAGTTTTTCTCTCTTATTTAGTGTGGCTCAGCCATTGAAGGCTCATTATAGCTTCTGTTTACGGTTCTTTGGGTCAATCAATGTCAAGGAAACAACATTTCATGGGGTATTGTAGGGAGCAATAATCTAAACAAGACAAAGAATACAAAGTCCTACAATCAACAGGAATCCCAACTCAACAGGTAAAGCAGAAGCTGCAAACGGTTTAGATATAACAAGAATATGCTACACTAAAAAGAAAATTGAATTTAAATAAATGGATTATAGCTAAACATTATGAACCTTCTCATGTAAACAAGGTGGTCCCAGACCACTGATTTCTGCACTGCTCAGTCGCTTCAGGAGCCTCTAGCCAACTTTGATTCAAAATCATAGAATACTATTACAATTTTCACAGTCGAGAGGGCTGCGAGTTAATAGGAAAGTAGGAAACTGGAATGGGAGCACCCGAAGATTTCGATCTGCCTTCGGTTTTACCAGAGGTTGGGACCTTCGTGTTGTGTCCCGCGTTATCACCGGAGACACGTGACGATGATGAAGATGATGGCATGAAGCAACAGAAAATGGAGGAAAGACCCATTCTAGCTAGCTTAAAAGTCGTCTGCAAGTGAAGGTAAGCAAAGGGAAGGGGGCAATAGATAAATGACTTGCAAAGGGAAGGGGGCAATAGATAAAGGGAAGGGGGCAATAGATAAAGATGGATATTAGAGCTGAACCCCGTGCCATTTATAGCAACTTGGTAAGATGTGTATTAGGTGTTCCTAGTTGAGCTTGCTTAGCAAGGAAATGTTGTAGAAGGCCACACCTGAAATTGTATATTACTCCACCTTTGTGGAGCTTGGTGAGCACGGAAGACCCAGCAGTCCACATAAACTCGTGGAAAGGATTATTCAATTGTTTATGGCCTAACGGCTGCTTTGACCAATTTTTACTTGGCAAATGATCCCATTTGGCCAATGCGAATGATCACTTTCTCCCAATAGATCCAGGGTCCAATCCCCTCTCACTATCCACGGTTCTGGTCTTAAGGAAAAACTGTAACGCTGTTTAGTGACATAATCGATTGCTACGTGCGAACATCGATCAATTTGTAACAGCTATTTTTAATCAAGCTAAATGGTCCATTTGGTGAATAATAAGGTCGACGGATGGGTATAGTTTAACAGAAAGAATGAGAGAGAGAATAATGAAACAAGAAAAGTAAAAAAAGGTCTAATGGTGCTCCGATACTAGGGGTGCTGGTGATAGATATAACGAAGAGTGCGGAATGTGGTGTACCCATGGCTGATAACTGTCTGACATTTTCTACAACAAATCGGATGTCGGAAGGAGGAAGTTGTATTTTGTATCGGGAGCGCTCATTACGTGTTGAGGGTACCACCTATTTCGGAATTATCACCAAAGTACAGTCAATTGGGATGTACAAAGAATGTTGATAAAGCAAACAAAGAAGTTGTTACTGTTGTAGCGACAAATATATGTCTTAATCGCAAGTTGTATATATATATATATAGCCACATCTCCTTATGAGCGCCATGCGTCCAAGACTAATGGCTGTCCAACCCTTCGACGGAGTATTTGGTCGATCGCGCCTTTGTGATTGACGCCATTTTTACCACACTACTGTATGCATCATACGCCATTTCTTTGTGGGTTAGAGGGTCCATAAGTTCTTCAATTTAATCGAGTCGGTTAGTAGAAGGGTCGATTGGGCATAAGTTTATATTCACCATATCTAACCGACTTTGCCCTTTGGAAGGTCCATGTGGCACAAGTTTGAAGCGATAATATCTTTGTGTATTCACCATAGTTTGAAGCGACTTTGCCCTTTGCAGCAACCTCTTACGAATCTCTTTAGGCGGCCACGTACAAGAGTGTTTGGCTCATCAAAATAAGTTGGCATGAAATTCCAAATACAAGTTCGCGTGTGATATCACCCAATCGAACCAAAGAAATTGCAGCAATGACTTGGATCGGTTAGACATCACAAGGAGAGACAATAAAGAGAGAGGCCGGCCTTTAAAATGAAATATGCTCGGGAAACTAGCACCTACGGCCATCAAAGGTGCCAATGTCGCACCGTATCAATGAATTGTTGCAACGTATATGCGTTGCTTATCTTTACATCGTTAGATTTAATAAAAAGGATTAATTACACTCAACCCCCGGACATGAGGTTGGCTGGTATTATAGTCAGCTACAAGGGTTTCAGAAACTACACTGTTAACTCATATAATGAACCTAAAATGGCCATGCTGCCCTTACCTTATTTCCCTAACTGAAGTTTGTAAGTTCATTGGAAACTCCTTTCTTTCCTCTCCCCTTCCCCATCATTATGCCACCGCCGTAGAGATCATTCCAACCCGACCAATCTTTCTCTCCCCTCCCCCTTGTCCTCCATTTCCCAATCTTCTTATACAGATCTTCTAAACTCCGAGCCATTAACCCCATATTTGTGAGGGGATGGATTCAAAAGCACGCCTTCACATTTTGCAGCTGCAGCTGCTGCTGCTTCTCTTAATCTAAATTTCTCAATACCACGTATCATGGGTTTTGAATCTTATTGTACCTCACCTCTGTAATAAACACAACCTTATACAAATCTTCCTTTTACCACACTAAGATGGGAACAGTACCCAATACCCATTTAAACTAAATAATTTTCTTACTTTTGAAAGGTTACACATGTTTTCATCTTACATATCTTCATGTTTTTCTCTAAAACACCTGACGAAAACAACGAAAAAACGCGATCTAAACAGAGCCTAATGCGTTAGCTGCATAGGAAGCATTTAATTTGCTCACTCATGGCTAGGAAAATAAAACTCCAAATATGAGAAAATAGTTTTGTCCCTCCACATAAGAATTAGCAAGACCTCGTATGATTTTATTTTTCATTTTTTTTTTAATAAAGTTCACCTAGCTCATATAATTTGTAGTGACACTTCTTAGTAACATCGTTTTGTATACAGCTCCTTTTAATTCACCGTCACATACAATTCAAATATACCTATGAAAAATACTTTCTCGTGATGATCAAGTATATTGATTTCAATAAAGCTCTCGTTATTTACGCTACTCCGTCCAATGAGTAAAGAAATTGAAATAGCAGTATTAGACATTTTCACGTAATCCAAGTGCTAAATAGAAGTAATCAACCGAGGCTGTAGCAGCATAAAGGAAGTTTAGCTGCAACTACATGCAATATCAGCTTTACATTGCCCTCACAACACAACCATACCAGAGGATCAAACAAAAAGAGTTTCTCTTAAATTCTTTCTGTCTGCATAAGCCAATTATTGTCTTGATAAAAGCAAAACCCTCGCATCATCAACCGCATATATAGTAGTCGAAGAAATCCTCACAAGTGCGAGACTCGCGAGTTGATAGGGAAGTAAGAAACAACGATAGGAGCACTAGATGAAGAAGATCTGTTCTTCGACTTACCAGACGAAGACTCCTTTGCCATCCGGCGACCCTCGCCATCCACGGAGACCCGAGATGACATGAAGCAACCAAAGATGGCCGAGAACAAACCCATTGTTGACTTTTTTTCTGTATGTATATACTTCAAAAGTGGTCGGGGGAAGTGAAAGCCTAAAGAACCAAGGGAGAATGGATGCTAGTAGTATGTTGCTGTATAACATGAGTGTTGAACTTTACTTATAGTGAGAGTTATGTGAACTGTTGTTGTGTTGACTTGAACTTGAACTTGAACTTGCTGAGCAAGGAAAATTATTAGAACTTTAGAATATGCCTCACCTTTATTGAGCTTGCTCAGCACGAAAGACCTGTTGATCCACGTGACTACAGCTGCTTTGATTTGTTATAGTAGAGTAATGTTTTCACTGTGTGTAGGAGTAGGACCCAAGACCCAATTTTTGGTCATCGGCCCACACCTCTGAGCCTCTAACGAGCAACTGCGTCTAGTAGTGGTCAAGTTGTAATGGTCACCAACAAGTAAACATACCCGTTTGAATTCACGCGTTTGCAATTTGACTTGCCTTTGAATTTCTTTGCTACTCTGTGCTTTTGGTGACAAATGAGTCGTGAATCGGTATTTACTCGTGGATATGACGATATCAATTTCTGTTAAATTGGCAGTCAAACTACTAGTGTTATGCTTTAAGTTGTATGCGATTTTTATTGAAACTTTATGTCAGAGTTTTTAGAAATTTGATAAATTCACTCTAGATCAAATTTAAACTCCTCCGACCTAAATCGTTTCTAGTAGCACTTGTTAATAATACAACTTAGATTTAGTTACATAAATGTAGTACAAATTTAGAGTGAATTTTATCGACTTCTATTTTTCATGGTCTTCTTTATTACCAACCTAAGAATTAAATTTTGTACATTTGTACTCCTGTTTTCCTTCCACTTCATGGATTTCAAGATCAAAGTATAGCCCGAAGGGTTAAAGCTTATATATATATATATTATATATGAGAAAAGCGAATATGTTGCTACCCTTAGGCAAGTTGCCTAAGGCTAGCGACTAAAACTACGTAATTTTGTAATTTTTTTTATAATTTTTTTTCTTTCTGTTTTTTCTCTCTTCCTCTCATTTGTCAGATATGCACACCCCAACACTCGCCCCATTGCCGGCCAGCCTCCACACCGGCCACTTCCATTTGCCGCCTCCGTCACTGGTCGTCCTCTGCGAGCCCTAAACAAGGGAGTCCTTTCGCCGCCCCAAACCCCATCTTCAACCCGTCGCCGCCCCAAATCGCCGGCATCAACCCATTGCCGACGACGCTCAATCTTCACCGCCCACACCATAAACAACTAGTAAGTCACCATCTCACACAACCGTCGAGAGCCACCGCTGCCTGTCGTCTCTCATCTCGCCACCACTGCTCCGTCGCCGGCGACAATCACCTTCGAACCCAACCCTTTCTAACACCCCAAATCCGCACCCACATCAGCCGCCACCACCACCAACCTCCATCAGCCACCACACTGCTCCATCACCACTGCACAGAAACCAACATAGACTACCGTCGCACATACATACGCTGTCCCCCAAACCAAATCCATGACGACCCCCATCAACACACACCGTTGCACACACATCACAACCTGTCCCCACCCGTCACCCGCACACCAGAAATACCCACCCCCACCGCGCCTTTGTTCAACCGTTGCACGTACACACTAGATTTTCTGTGTGGGTATATATGTTTGTTTGAAATTTAATGGATTAAAGTCTTATTTTGAGTTTCTGATTGATGGAGCAATCAAGTGCTCCCAATATGTTGTGCCTCAATTTTGAATAATTGAGTTGTATAAGAAGCGAGTTGAGGTTTACAGTTGGGGATTGGCTGATCTGCCACAGTGGTGGGTTGCCAGTGTGGAGGCTGTTTGTCGCAGCAATTGCTGATCTCGCCGGAGGTTATGTGGCTTGGCATTGGTGGATAACTAATCTGTAATGGTGGGGTTGGTGAGTCGCCGGTGTAGAGGCTGGCGATGGGAATTGGTTGATCTGTGGCAGTGGTGGTTTGGCTAATCTGATGTGAGAGAGAATGACGGGAAAGAGGGAAAAAAACATAACACATAAGTTAGACCAAAACGACGTAGTTTTAGTCGTTAGCCTTAGGCAATGCCTAATGCCTAAGGCTAGCGACTAAAACTACGTCGTTTTCCCTATATATATATATATATATATATATATATATATATACACACACACACACGGCTTGTTGGTATTTAAGGTGGTCGATTACCCTGAGGATAACATATATTAAAATAAAGTGAGTTATTTTATTCATAAACAAGGTTAACAATCAACAATCTTTTTTGGATGAGCACGCTAATAGATGCATCAATTTTTTTTCTTGATTCATGAAGTAGAATGAAAGTCTCGGTTAATTAGGTGAATCATGTTAAAGTCACCTTAGAACGACATGTGAAAGATAAATTATTCACGTTCGTATATGTTCATAAGAAGTATTACTAATTTAGGGAAAAAGTTATCTTATTCTAATATGCTAATTCACTCGTTTGTTTGTTACTAAAAGGTCAATGTTTGTCATAGTGTTATAATTTAACAACAAAAAGTATATACGGGTACGCAAAATAGCATTTTCCTGTAACTTATTTTTTGTTTGATCGCAAAAAAGTTTTGAGCTATGAACTCAAGAATATTGTGTAAGACTTTTACCAATAATGCATTCAATACTCTAACACCGACATTTTGCTACTAAAAAGTTGATCGAGAATCACGGCCTGGAACGATGACCTACAAGACAGAACAAAAAGCGACCGCCTGGTAGGGGTTCCGGCAGGGGAACTCTCCGTTACTTAAGTCAGAGCACAGCTACAGGAAACTCTGAAAAGGCAAGAAAAAATTGTGTCTCTGTGTGTGTTGTTGTTTGCGTACCTAGGGGAATCCCTTTTATATAGATGCAGGTATGAGAACCCTAGAAGAATTAAGAGCCTGACGATTGGGACTTGGGCCTAATCCTTGAGGATTACGTTAGGATTCCTTCATAGCCCTAAATTCCCAATAAGGTAACTACTGACTTTGTTGTATCCTGATTGGGGGTGTAATTTCAGCTACATCATAATGCCTCTTGCTTTCGGCGGTGCTAAGGAAGCAAACAAAAGCCAAAAATAGCTCTGAGAAGACCTCATATAGCCAATATACTTGCGAAAAAAAGTGTTGAGAGCGAACTAAGAATTTTAACTCTGGAATCCTGCTCCGGAGCTTTGTTTGGACGGTCTACTCGGAAGCTCTAGCCGAGCAGTCTGCTCTTGGATGTGTTATTCGGGCAGTCTGCTCAAACAGGCTACTCGGTAGTCTGTTCGGGCAAATTGTTTGGACATTTGATGCCAAGAAAAATGGGTTCGTACCTACGTGGAGGTGCCACAAGGAATGCAGTCCGAGTCAGATGCCAAGTATATTGATGTGAGACACAGCAAGGGTGAAACAAGGGCAGAGACCAAGGGCTTCCCAGACAAACCTTGACGGTGGCAGTGCTGCGAGGGCGATAGCGCAGGATGAATACACGACGACAGTCACAGTCCGATGCTTAGGTCCAGAGTCAGGGTCATGTATGTTTCTCTCTCTAGAATTCTAGAGTGAGAAAGTGAAATATGTTTTGAAAATGCCTAACCTTCAATCTTTTTTTTAATGAATTCTCAAGACCTCTATTTATAGAGATTGAGATGATGATGTCATTAACCAACACGTGGCGCTCCCCGGGAGTGCCACGTCACTGGGGGGCCACAGGTGCCGGTGCTCCACGGACTGTCGGATCACATCCGGCATGCCCCGCACAGTGTCGCTGTGTCTGTTTGGAAATACTGGCTCCCACAACGTCAGTGTGGCCAGAGAGCCCCCTTGATCTAGCCTTCAATCCAAGCCCTTGCAGAGTCCCACAGGCCTGGCAGCGGTGGGGAAGACCCGACGCCCAACTGCCAAGTGAACTAGGCGCGATGCCCTCCGAAGACCTGCTCCCGTCTCGGAGTGACCCGGGGGTCATAGTCCCTAGGGGTGCCGACGTAAGCCCCCAGTGCCGGAGCACGTAGGCCAGTCACGCAGGCACCCTGGCGGAGATAGTGTCTCGGAAGAGTCGCCTATTCCGCAGGCCGAGGTAGCATCCAGGAGGAGCCGTCTACCTGGCCGGCCAAGGTAGCATCCCGGAGAAGCCGTCTACTTGGCAGAAGGGGAGTCTTCGTGCCGGAGCACTTGGAGCTCCCTGGCAGAGATAGTGTCCCGGAGGAGTCGCCTATCCCAGCCGGGTGAGTCCTTGTGCCGGAGCACTCGGAGCATGTCAAGGTAGCATCCCGGAGGAGCCGTCTACCCGACTGGCCGAGGTAGGATCCCGGATGAGCCGTCTACCTGGCGGAGATAGTGTCCCGGAGGATTCGCCTACTCGGAGCATGTCAAGGTAGCATCCTGGAGGAGCCGTCTACCCGACTGGCCGAGGTAGCATCCTGGAGGAGCCGTCTACCTGGCAAAAGGAGAGTTGAAGAGCTCCCTGGCGGAGATAGTGTCCCGGAGGAGTCGCCTATCCCCGCAGGATGTTGCATACTCCGGAGAGTGGGTCGAAGTATGTTCCACGACCAAGGCAAGGTGCGCATGGTGTGGTGAATGAGTGTGGTGCCCGGGGGCATGTAACATGATTGTGGGCGCATGGGCGCGATGAAGTGAGTAAGGTGCCGGGGGCACGTCTTTGTTAGTGGCGCGGCGCATGGGCGCGACGTAGTGCGTATGGTGCTGGGGGCACGGTAGTGTGATAGAGAGCCTGGGGGCACGGATGTATCAGCGGTGCAGCGCATGGGCGCGACTGAGTGTTGAAGTGCGGCGCCCAGACGCCGGCAACGGGGGTCGCGAAGTTGTGTTCGGGCGACGGGGGTCGCAGAGTTGTGTCCGGGTGACGGGGGTCGCGGAGTTGTGTCTGGGCGAAGAGGTCGCGGAGTTGTCTATGGTCCCTCGAAGAGAAGTGAATGTGTTAAGTATGGAGACCAAAGGCCAACCCATAGGGAAAGTCCAAGGCCAACCCTTAGGGGGAGGCCAAGGCCAACTCCAAGGGAAGGCTGAGGCCGACCCCCAAGGGGAGGCCGAGGCCGAGGCCTACCCTAAGGGGAAGGCCAAGGCCGAGGCCGACCCCAAGGGGAATGCCAAGGCCGAGACCGACCCCAAGGAGAAGGCCAAAGCCAACTTCCTTGGGCAAATGCCATGGTGCGCCGATGGGCGACATGCGAAGTGCGACAGTCGAAGTGTCATGAGGCTTTGCGCGAAAATGAGCTTCTGAGTGACGAAGTAACGTAACGAAATTGAGAAGTTCACGTGACTTGAGCGTGCAAACTTTGACCGGTTGTGAGCGTTGAAAATGATTGTTGCCTGTGCGGATGTGTCATGAAAAATGGGACCCCAGTAGGCCTTTGGGTGCGACCAGAATAGGTTGGGAACAACATTCTATTTGGACAAAATGCTCGGGCAGTCTGCTCGGGCTATCTGCCTGGAGATGCTGCTCGGGCAATCTATTCAGAAGAGCTGCTCGGGCAAGCTATTCGAAAAACACTGCTTGGACAGGCTGCTCAGACCAACTGCTTGGTCGTTCTACTCAGGATGCTCGGGGCCGGCTGCTCGAGCACTCTGTTTAAACGTGAGAATGCTCAACAGAAGTCCAAGCTCTTTGGAGCTTGGAAATTCTATGAAGGCTTCTGCTCAGGCACTCTACTTGGACGTGAGAGTGCTCGGCAAAGGTCTAATCTCTTGGGAGCTTGGAAATTCTATGAAGGCTTCTGCTTGGGCACTCTGCTCGGATGGGAGAGTGCTCGACAAAGGTCCAAGTTCTTGAGAGCTTAGGAATTCTATGGAGGCTTCTGCTCGGGCAATTTGCTCTGACGGAAGAGTGCTTGAGAGAGGTCTAAGATCTTGTGAGCTTGGGCAAGAAGGCTTATGTTCGGACTAGAGAGTTCTCGACAGAAGTCCACACTCTTGGGAGCTTGGGAACTGTATAGAGGCTTGTGGTCGGGCTCTCTGCTCGAACTAGAGAGTGCTCGGTAGTCGAAGCTCTTGGGATCTTGGAAATTCTATCTAGGCGTCTGCTCGGGCACTCTGCTCGTCCTTGAGAGTGCTCGGCAGAAATCCAAGCTCTTGGAAGCTTGGAAATTCTAATAAGGCTTCTATTGGGGCACTCTGCTCAAACAGGAGTGTGCTCAGCAAGAGCGCAAGTTATTGTCGCAATTGCCATCAATTCTTCCTTTGCTAACACGTGGCATGGAGTCAATTTGGTGGGAATTTTAAATACTTAGGCATCACCATGATGCCACGTTGAAGGTAATGAATATTTGCCACCTATCGTGCAAAGTTTACCAAGAAAGGAGCTCTTTATTTTGAGGTGATTTGCGTCATGTTCCTCAAAATCTTCATTTCTCCAAGTTGGTTATCGACTTATCGTCTCCTTAAGTAAGTTCCACCCCCCCCCCCCCTCCCTTTTTTTATGTTCGGCTTTAGTTTCATATTTCGTAACTTTTCATTCCCTAGCCATTATAGAGCGTCGACGTCTTCGAGTAGTTCTAGTTCCACCGAAAATGAGTCTGAGATTAGTTCATGTCCGTAAAGAATATTTGGTGGTTCTAGACCAACAATCTACGACCGTTATATATATATAGTATCATGACTTCTTGCTTCCCTAGTTTGTCCTCCTATAGCATCAGCTCTGCCTTATTTAACGGTGTCGAAACTGATGGTCCAAAACCCTGCAGTATTGACTCTTTAAAAGCAGTACTTAAATCTTTAGGGCCCTACTTTTATCATTTTCATTCTCTGTGTTTTTGCAATAATGATAAAAAAGATTCTTTTTGTGTAATTTTATCACTTTTTGTTTTCATTTTGGATAAATTACTCAAATAGTGATAAAAAACTAGAAACACCTCAAATGTGTTTTCAGCTTTTTCGGAAATCCAATGTAAAAAAAATAGCTTTTTTTTTTTTTGTGAAAATGATAAAAGTACAGTAGCTAAAATTTTAAGTTAATATTATAATTTTTTGTTAAAAAAATCAAGCATCACGTATAAGTGTTTATTATCGCATTCGATGAAATAAAATTTAAATTATGAAAACCAATCATTATAAGGTCTTATTTACTATCTAAGCTTTTATCTTGTCGCATTTATCATGGCACACGCCTTTCGTGTGCGAAAATAAAATTATTTTATATAATATCGAGTATGGTCTTTCTGATGTATTTTGAATATATTTTTTCAATAATTTTTAAATATCAAGAACCAACCATGTCTTCTTAGTTAATTACTTAATATTTAGATATTTTATTTTGTGTTACTTAAAAAAATTCTTACGATGTCAAGTATTAATATTTTAAGTGGATAGAGAGATAAGATGCTCAAGGGTCATTTGGTAATTTTCGTGAAACCACCGGTTCTTATATTGCACTGCGTCTTCAGTTACCATCGTCATCTTGGCTACTCAAAATCAAAATCCTCCAAAACCCCAAAATCCAAGCTTGAACACCCCCAAAATCCAAGCTTGAACACCCCCAAAAAACCGAAGAAGATGCCGCTAAAGGTGTTGGACGCGACCCCATCAACATTCGGTGACGTTTTTGACAAGTTCAGATCGGAAGCCCCAAACAACAAAGCCAATCTCATCCTCTTCTTGGCTGACATAGACCCTTCCACCTCCCTCAGCTGGTGCCCCGGTAATACACACACACATTGATACATGCCTCTACATTATATGGGATTCCTTGTGTTAATTTTGTGAACCCAGTAGCAAATTATTCAATTTTCTTTAGTCCTAGAGCAAGGTACAACAATTCATGCAGTTGGTACAACTATGTAAATTGTTATTTGCTCATGGACTTCGGAAGCAGCTCTGACATTATGGTTGCCAAATTTCCTTTCCTTGCAATTTTCTTTCGATTTTTTTTTTTTTTTTCATTTTTGCTGCATTTTATGTAGCCCGCTGATATGCATTGTGCTGTGTATGTCTTCTATGAATTTTTGGTTCTTTATTTCTCAATTCTTATAGAATGTGCGTAACTTCTGTGTGCTGGATTGCTGTATAAAGGGTATTCGTGAAAGATTACACACCTTTTTTTCATTAGCACTTCTGAAGTAGGCTTTTGGAGTGGTTTATGATAATTCAAATCTTAATTTTCTGCGCCTAAATCTTCGTCCAAGTTGATCCTACCCAGACATGTATCAATTTTCAACTGCACATCTGTGTATCCCATGCATGTATTAGTTAGAGACGCATCCTTGAACTTGGTAGAGAGTGATAGATATAGCAACCAAAGGGATATTAACTTTTAAACTTAGCAAGGTAGGAGGTTCCACGTTCCGTTTTGATGAGCGACATTTTAAATAGAAAGATGGGAAGAGAAGCAGGTGATAGAGAGAGGAAGCATGATACTGACAATGTACTAGCATACACATAATATAGATCAGCAGAAAATTTGGAGAGCAACCTTGTACCTATAATATATCGACTTCTTATATGCTATACAATCCTTCTTTCATAACTTGCTTTTGACTAGTTGGCCAGAATTACAGTAAAAGCTAGAGAATCAGCTTCGCCATTAAAAGGGGCAAGCATAAGGTTACAACTACCTATTTTACGACACACCTTGTCATGAACAATGGTCCTTTATTTTCAGAATTAAAAGGAATCTTGAGTATAAGTAATCAGGTTTTAGCTTTTGCCTTTGGGAGAATATACTTCACAGCTGCGAACTACTGTTTAAAACCAGCTTTTTAGCAACAAAGTTCATCATTATGAATCATTTGCATGAGAGGAAAATATCAGTGAGAATGGAAGGAGGTGTTGGGACACTTTCTTAATCTAATTTCCGTTGTTCTTGGAAATTTCTTGAGGTGAATTAGTCTTAGATTGCTGGTCTTCATAATTTGGAAAGACTGATAAAGAACGAGAGGAAGAGAAGGCGGGGGTCGTCATATGGGATTTTTAGCACAACTTTTGTCTAATATCCTGCTTTAAATCTTTTTCGTGAGCTTTTTCATTCGTAGGAGAGTTGGAGTTCTTGTTACTTATGCTTTTTCAGCAAGCACCAAACAAGGAATAATTCTAGGCGTGGGACTTCTTTGGTCATATGCAAGCAAATTTAATTTTTTCTCTGGAAAAACAGATTATTAAAAACTTTGAAAAATGCATTATCAATTATTCACGTAGTGAAGTGAATGGGTTGTCATCACATAATTAGAGCAGAAGCTTCGTAAAAAACAATTCTTAGTTTCATCTTGTCTTACGCGAACTCTTTTGTAGAAGTGTTTATAGTTTATACAGTTTTGAGGGAGATGATGTTGGATATATTCTGTATTTGTAGTCAGATCCATATCGTAGTTTTGTTCTTTACGATCTAACCTTTAAATTGATATAGTTTTGGCTCGACCGATCTGAAAATCAGATGGGAAAGAGTTTTCATTTAGAGCATGTAATATCGTGTACGTTGTATAAGTGCTGTTCAGAAGAAAATTTCATCTTGTGACCCTAATGTCATTTGGAATAGCGTGCCAATCCAATTCCTTTTCCGTTACTCTTCGACTTCTGTTTGTTTGCTTAATAGACATGAAAAGCACGCTCAAGTTGTCTGGATACCCTGACCTCCCATGCTATTACTCCCAGCCAAACGAGTGGATTTAAGTGGGCCTCACCATTTCGCAAGGTGTAGCTTTGCACAGGTGGGATGGATAGAGTCAAAGATTAAATTAATCGTGATTAGGGAGTTAAGAGTAAGCATCGCAAGCTTCATATAATCAGAAAGTCTCATGCACTGTTTTGAATGAGAGAAAGAAGTTAGGAATCCTCTTTTCGACTCCCTCCCACTCCAATCATTGCTTTTCTTTCTGGTGCTTCGAAAGTAGCTGCTTCAGCTTCAGCTTCAGCTTCTCATTAAACGAATCACATCTTCTTCCAGAAATCCTAGCTATTCTTAGCATGATATTGTGGAACTCTAAGAAGCAATTAGTTCGAAGAGGAGATTTCATTATTTTCCTTAATAAAATTTTCAGCCCAACTCTAGGTGATGTCCAATCCAATTTTTCTTCTTTTTTGATAATTTTGTATCCTGCTACTTCCAGATTGCGTGAGAGCTGAACCTGTGATATACAAAAAGCTGGAGGCATCATCTGATGATGTGGCACTCCTGAGAGCTTACGTTGGTGATAGACCCACCTGGAGGAATCCCCAGCACCCCTGGAGAGTTGATTCAAAGTTCAAGCTCAAAGGTGTTCCGACGCTAATTCGATGGGAGAACGACTCGGTGAAGGGTCGCCTAGAAGACTACGAAGCCCACCTTGGACACAAAATCGATGCCCTTGTTGCTGGGAAATGAGTTTCTAGTTTCCATACCCAAGTGTTTCGGAAAGAGGGGTATTATGGAATAAGCTTTTCTGAAAAAGTTGGCACTCTTTACACATGATGAACCCTGGTTAACAGTGTTGCACTTCCTAGTGAACAAATGCTTGAGATGGTATGGAGTTGATCAAATTTGTTTGATGGTTTAGAGTTCATAAAATTTGTTTTGTGATTTAGCAGCAAAAAAGCACTGTTAAAGCTCTTACAGCATCTCAACAGAGGATCAAGATCCGGTTACATATATGCAGAAAATTAAAGAAGAAATAATCAAAGTCTCAACTCTCGTCATGTTGCACGGATATACCCAGCTACGCAAAATTTTTCTGTTCATTTTCGCGTTCCATAAGAATTGTGGTGGTTTATCATTTTAAAATTGCAAATGTATCTTTCTACGCTATTATATTTTTTCACATCTTCATTTGTCACTAGACATTTGTTTTTAGTTAATAGTATACGTTTTAGCAATACGTAAGGGTGTAAGAACGCATATAGTGTGTAAAAATAGACATTCCAGGTAAGCCTGGCAAACGGGTAATGCCCGGTCGGGTTCGGGTAAATTTTACCCGGTTTTTCCGGGTAGCCATTTTTAATGCTTAGACCCTACCCTTGCGGGTCGGGTATTACCTGCTGGTAAATAATTAAATTCTTATTTTTAAATAAATATAATTTAATTTACCACATTTTAATAAACTACCAACTAATTAGGCATTTTTTTCCCCTCTGTTTCTTTAGCTTTTTTGAGCTAGGATGTTCTTATTTTTAGGAGGCTGATAGAATTATTTTCAATTTCACAAGAGATCAAAGTTAAAATTTATATTAGCTAACACGTTAAATAGCGTGACTAATTTCCCACCCGGAATCCAAAACAAACAATTAATTACAATCTCAATCCCCACCAACAATCTAAAATACAAAACAATCAATCCAAAATACAAAGGTTTTTCAACAGAGATCCAACATCACATGCATAAATAATCCAAATAAAGTCTTCAATTCCTTGTAGAATTCCGTGTCGAGCTGCTGTGAACAGCAGCGCTGCGATGGTGGGGAAGTGAGTTTCTCGTTCGGCGGTGGACTGGAAGCTCGGTGGCCGTCGGCGGCCGATCTGTGAGAGGAGATCGACTGACGGACTGAGCGAGGTTGTAGAAAGAGTGGCGGTGACAGATCTGTGAAGAGGAGAGCGACCGTAAATCTATGACTATGAGGAATAGAGAGATCGGTGAGGGATAGAGCGACCGCAGAAGAGAGAGGCGGCGGCAGATCTGTGGGGCCGTGGGGGTAAGGGATGGAGAGGGAGTCGGCAAAGCAGGGCGGTGGCGGTGGCGTTGATTCGTTGAAGAGTGAGGTGGCTAGTCGCTGATGAGTGGCAAAAGATAGGTGGCAGTCGGCGATGGCCTGGGGAAGACGGAGTGACGGTTTCTGAAGGGAGAGAGGAATGGGCGGCGTGAGATTGAGAGAGAAGTGAGACACTGAAAAGTTGAAAATGAGGGTTAGGGCACAAAAGTGCCTTATATATGCATAAATCCGGGTAACCCGTTATCCGACCCGGACCTACCCAGAAATTACGGTCCGGGCCGGGTACGGGTCTGATTTCGGCGGGTGTCTCATATATGTACCCGGGGTTTTTGAACGAGTACGGGCCAAAAATTGCCATGTCTAATTCCAGGAGTCCAAACATCAAATGTACATTCACCAATGCATGAAAAAATCTTATTCACCTTTTGTGGAACTGAATTTTTTTTTTTTATATATTTTCCCCATCGACCTATTTGTTTTCTCACAATAAAAATAATCAAAAATTTTAGAAGAAAAAAATTCGACAGTATCTAATCAGCATTGGAATGTTTTCCAAACAAACTTCTCAATGAGCTATTTGTAAACCCTCTTTCTTAAAGATCAGCACGGTTCAGTTTGATTCTATCTGAGAACAAATTATAAGTCAATCCATTATTCATCAGTTTGAAAATACTCGAACGGTATTAAACCAAGCACCATTAGTTTAGTCAGTTTGAGGGATTCAATTTGGACAGTTAGGATCAGTTGGCACCTATTTAGGAAAAAAAAAAAGTCTATGCGCACACATTATCCTATCCAAGTTTTATTCAAACTTGAATGTATAGTTTATCTATGTTGTACGTGATCTTACTAGATTCAATATCTAAGTAATAGTGTTAACAAAAAATTATTATTCTAAGTACAAATTACAGCAAAAACTCAAGGATACATTTATCATTGATGTAAGAGAAATAGCAATGAATATATAAGAGAAACTAGTCATTGGCCGATACTGGATATAAGTGCTCTCAGTATTTTTGTTTCATATAAACTTGTAAGATTTTATTTATTTGACTCTACTTAGTACAATGCAAATAAGAAAAAAAAAATCAATAAATATCTCTAGAAATAGATTAATATACCACAAGTCAATTCGGTTCACTTTATAATCGACTTTAAAAAATGGGCAAATTATACTTATATCCCTGAGGTTAGGGTATAATTACAGTCAAGGACAACGAGTTTCAAAATGTAACATTCCGTGACCAAATACTTTTAAAATGTATCAGTCGTGTCCATCCGTCAGGGTTCTGTCCAAAAATTGTACTTTTTGTATGATGTCATCAATATGTATTTTTAAAATGACGATACTACCCATTGTACTGTATATACTGAGTATTTTTTAAAAATTTTAATTAAAATTTCAAGCCTTAATTTAAAGTTACAATTAGGATTTTCCTGAAACCCTAATTTGCAAATTAGGGTTTTCCTGAAACCCTAATTTCCAAATTAGGTCCAATCTCTCACCCCCGGCAGCCCCTTCCCTCCCCGCCAGCAACCCCTCCCTCCCCGCCGGCAGTCCCCTTCCCCGCTGGTAGCTGGTCCCTCCTGCAACCCCTTCCCTCCCCGCCTGGCAGTCCCCTCCCTCCCCGCCGACAGCAGGCAGCCCCCCTCCCCGCCGCCCCTTCCCTCACCCCGGCAGCCCCCTTCTCCTCCGGCAGATCCACCACTGGCGACGTCGCCGTCGCTCTTCCCCCTCCATCTCTTCTCTCTTCCCCTGCAGCAGGGGTGCAGCGATTGGGGGCTGTCCTTGACCCCGTTCATGCAAAAATGACAGAAATGGGGTTGGGGGCGCGGGGGGGGGGGGGGGGGGTGCTGAGTCTGGGGAGAGGAAGAATAAACAGTAAATTAATTGGGTAATTTATTTTAAAGTCAGGGGCAATCAAGTCTTTTTGTCAAAACCGTTA
The DNA here is from genome assembly GCA_033065855.1 of Escallonia rubra. NCBI lineage: Eukaryota > Viridiplantae > Streptophyta > Magnoliopsida > Escalloniales > Escalloniaceae > Escallonia > Escallonia rubra. The sequence continues at coordinate 8,429 of JAVXUO010001649.1, read as the reverse complement.
AGTATTTCTGTATTCCGTTTATCAATGGACATAAGTGTTATATTTTGAAACTTTGTGTCCTCACGTGTAATTATCCCCAAACCTCAGGAACATAAGTGTAATTTGCCCTTAAAAAATTGATCTACAAACTAAACGCACCGAGACCAATTTGAAAATCTTGAAACCTAAGCATTAAGACTTTTGTACGATTCAAATTGCATCAGTCTGATTTAATCTATTCAAAAATGGTTGAATGGTTTGGTGTTCACCCTTATTCTTACAAAAAAAATGCAATGATTAGGGGCATAACAGCCCTCAAACTCAAAACAAGGTGCAATCAATAGCATTCCAAGGCTTATGGATCTTGTGTTAGTTTTATCTAGCTCCATGCTACTCCATTTACATGATTGTACGGAAGTTGGCAGCATCTGAGCAAACACAAATACCTCACGAAGATGGTTACTCTAAAAGGAATTGCAACTTTTGCACCAAAAAATAAGTTAGACAAAGTTTTCTTGTTCCCTTAAAAGCTTGGCTACCATATCCATACAGCCAGGATAGCTGCAAAGAAGGGTAAAAGAATAAAAGGACCAAATGGAGCGCTGTAGATTACAATAACTTAGTATTGTCCTGCGAATTCCGTCAAGAAAGTGAGGGCTGTGCATCTTTGTAAGACTATTGAGTAGCTGCCACTGTACAAAACCCTGCAACAGTATTTCATACGCAGTAAATCCATCTTAGTATCGGAATAAAAGGGACGATGCTAATAGCGATAGTTTGAGAGGGGGGGTGGGGGTGGTGGATCTACCACTACACTACAGCAGATTTACAGCTAAAATTACAGCCACTGAAAGTTTTATATGCTTTGACTCTGGCACTTCACAAGATGACCAAATTATGAAAAAGGGTCACTTAACCATTATAACTTGCCCATCTACTGTAATTTGCATCACTTTGATCACAGTTAATATTAGTCAGATATCGGTAAATACATATTTTGTCCACTATCTTAGTAACTGGCAAAAATATCGACTTGTGGTCAGCTAAATACCTAGCTCCTTACCTATATACATGGAGACCTGCTAACTACGCTTGTCTTGAAAACTGTCCCTTTGATAGCTTCGTAGTCACCTTCAAACTAATATCACCATAGGGTTCTTCTTGCTCCAAATCCACAAGTCCACGACTCCTCAAAACCTGAAGTGTGCACAGTATGAGTTCTAGTGCTAGACAATATCTTATTAGTTGAATTTCAAAAGAAACGTAACTTTCACATGCTGAAAAAAGGAACCGGTATCAACATGATGGAAATCAGATATCTGTGCTGCTCTAGATAAAGAAGTGCATTTACGTTATAAAAGCTGGTGCAGATTAACCACAAACTGCAATATTTGAAAACCATATGGCTATCTTTATGTCAGTATTTCCAAATCATTTACATCTTTTGTAAATAGATCCGCCAACATGTCAACATATTAGCTTGAAAGTTCTAACTAGGTTCTTAACACATCTCCGACAAAAAATGCTAATATGTTGCAACACTGCAATTACATCTCAAGTTAAGACTCCCTGATGTGGCACGTTGTATGCAGCTTCCAAGGAATTGACTGATATGCACATCCTGTCCATATCAAATTACAAATATGCTTGCCATAAACTGATACAAGAACATAGGCAGATACTCACCAAACTTGAACCACGAAAGAGAAAGGAGCAGGGGAAATGTTTGGATTATCCAGTCAAGAAGAGGACTTACCAGTGTCTCAAAGACCATTCGGGCACATACTTTTCTTCTTTTGCCTTCCAAAATCTTGTTCAAACTGAGAACTTCATGTACGTCGTCAGAGAAAGGAGAAGCTGAAGACTTCCCTTTTAGAAATTGAGCCACGACCCTGCACACCAGTTGCAAGAGTTGATGTCAAGGACAACTAGAAGACGTAGTTCACTAATGACAGACTTATCTTCTCAGAAGCTACCTTGTTCTGACAGACAATGTGTGAACTTCTGGAGTTTCGTTGTGTTTCCTTAGTACAAACTCGACTTCCGGGGTTCCTTGCAATCCTGCTTAAGCGTAAAGAAGTCGTATATTTTACATTCATACATGTTACATGTAACATAAGGTAGGATTGGAGCCCCTTTATCAGTGTTTTAGAAATAAAACAACCAGATTAGAATAATCATCCTTAAATATGTAAGGCGTTCCTCGTCTTACCAGCTGGTGTATTATCTTGTTCCAGAAAAGCCAAGTCCTGCAGTGATATGGATTTTGCGTCAGATGCAACACGCTTTTAGAGCATACCTTAGTCAACCTTTTAACAGACTATGCTTAAGATGTGCACCTAAAACTACTATTACTTGGGTGATACAATATAACGCCTACATTTTCTGATGAGAACATAGGAGCATTACCACTAATTAGAAGAGGCCCAAAGGAACAGTTTGTAGGAAATCAATACAATCGCACAAGAAAAGAGCTGAGATTTACTTATAAATGATAGTTGTACCTTGTGAAAGCGTCATATTCCATAAGTACATGCGAGTAATTACGTATAACATCTGAACCTCACATGAGGTGCAATACATAGGGTGTATATCATGGTTTGAGCGCGCCTAAGGGACCATCAAGAGACAGGCCATGCACTTAAAGGAAAATAGTACGAACCTAGAGATATTTGACATACAATATAATCAGGTTATTAATAGTAGGAAGAAACAAGCACATGATATTCCCCAATGAAGATCATCAGTGCATCCAATCTCCAACAGCTTAAAAAAAAATAAGCAAGAGAACAACTTTTTGAAACGGTAGATGTGATGCAAACATGACAAAATGTACCTCCTCTGCAGAATCCATCAACTCTGGTATATCAGAAAGACCGGTACTCTCGAAACCTCTAAGCTCCTCTAGTGTCCTTGGTGTTTCCCTTTCAGACTCGGGTGTGGGTACTGTTTTTCCTACCTGATCTGACGGTGAGCCTAAGCTACTTCCATTGGGAGGAGTGAAGTCACCTCCTCTAAATGGAGAAGGCATGGATCTAATTGAAGAATGCATGGGCTCGGGAAAAACATTGCTTCCATCAGGGCCTTCATAATTTCGAATGCGTTCAGGAGATTGTACAACACTTGGCTCTGGACGAGATTCCTCAGAGGAAACTAGATGAGGTCTTATGGTAGAAAATTCATTCTTGTAGATATTGCACAAATCAGAACATAAACCTGCACATATATAAGTAACCCAAAGAATTTTAATTTGAGGGACCGAGACACAAGCAGGAAGAAGATCAAGAGAAGAAATCACACTCACCAGTCAACAAGGGCTCAAAGAAGACTTTATCTTTTTTCAATCTCTTGGTCAAGTTCCAAATGTCCAAAGTAGAGCAAGGGCTTTCCTTCCTCTTCCTCACTAAGTCGCCAGAATTCTCTAGCGCCTTCTTCATAAAACTGAAATGGCAATATTCTTTATCATGAGAATAGCATGCAACATTGAAAAACCATATCAATTATTGTTTTCCTTGAAAATGCATACTCATTAGATAAAACTGTTGACTCATCAAATCGTAGCTTTCTCTTTCTCAGTCTTGCTTGTGGCTGGTCAAGAGGTGGAGTTGATCGAAGTGCTAGTTCAGATGATGCCCGCTCTGCATACCAGAGCACATACATTTGAAGTTAATACAAAATTTTTATCTTGGATGACAACTAAGAGAATGCATGTCACAAATAATGAACTTGAACCGACCAAGTGAAATGTGTGAATCAAAATTTTCCCGTTCTGAAGAAGCAGAAGGCAGTTTTTGGGATTGCTGGGGTGGGTCGGGGACCAAAATTTCAGCCATTTCTGGACTAGATGTATCCTTCTCTTTAAAAATGTTCTCCAAGTAAGGGTCCCGTTCAAGTCTGTCTTCCGGGAGGCCTAGCATTTTTGGAACATTTTCAAAAGGGAATTCCGGAACAGTCTTACGGAGAATCTCAATTGGGAGATTCTCAGAACCACTGCCCACAATAGGTGTTCTTTGAATGCTAGAACCAGGATCTTGAAACCCAGTGTTCCCGTCTGGTATAGAAGGAGAACTGTAATGACAAAATATAAAGAATCTGTTACTTATTCAAAAAGACAGGATTAAAAATGGATTTTCATGATACAGAAGAGGCATACTCTTCCTCCACTTGCCTGGGCCCATATCCAACAGCATCATCGAAATTTGATGAATCCCTCGGACCATCCTATAGGGAACAAAATGACTGCACTTCGTATAAATGGAAACTTGAAAATTACATAATTAAACAAAATGAAGTAGTTGATGATACCTCGCCAATAGCAATGGCAACAAAAGGATCTCTTCCTGTTGGAATTTGATCTGAAAACATAACGAATAAAATTTAACGGTAAGAACCACAAATAGAACTGCACAACATGATACAATCTAAATTCCAAGAAGCGCCAGTAATACCATTTACCTGCAAGTGTTATGTCCTCCGGGCTCCTAAGATGCTTATTGTAAGACCTAAACATAAAAACCCGTCTAATCAAGTTACATTCTTCAAAAGATGGAAGTAAAATGGGCTGCCAAAAAGTTACCCTTCGTGATAATAGTCATCATCCAAATCCAAGGCATCTAATTCAAATTTATCAGGCAATGTAACAGAGTGAAATGGCGCATGTGTTGCATCTTCTGGTAAATTAACTTCTGAAGGAGCAAACGCCTTTCTGAATCCTATCAGTAAAAATTTGCAGTCTTGATGAAGATACTCAACTTTCTTTTCATATATCCGAACCACACCAAGCAGAAGATGCCCTGACATTCTCAGAGCGATGGGGACTTCTGGGTACAAGATGCATTCTGCAAGATTCAGAAAAGGTAAACACATAGTCGACACCTTTAACCAATTGAAAAAAAAGTCCCATATATCATTATCTAAGATAGATGTCAATTATAATTAAGCAAAATTTTTGGTACACTAGCAATTACTTTAATTATAACTTCATTAAGCTTTCTCAATGACCATTAACATGTTTAACCTTTATGAAACCCCTAATGAAACTTTGATGACCAATTTCATAACCCAGAAATCACATATACCAACCATAAAGGTTTATCAGATCTAAAAGTCACATCGTAAGGAAAAACTGCAGAGTAGGCCTCATACTTATTCATATTATAGGTCAAACTCTATCTACTTCCATTTAAATAGTTCAAGCCCAAGCCCAAACCAACCATTTCTCAATGCGAACGTGATTAAAAATCTTCAACGCAATCAGGCTTGGAATATTTTACGGATACTAATCATCTATAACCAAAATAATTGACAATTAACAAACATATTTTTGATGTATCAAATCTAATTTTGTGGTCCAAATTTTAAGCAATCTAATATTAAAGGTCTTTAATTTCAACTAGCTAACCTTTAAAACCAAAAATCCGATCTTTCCAGAGCCTGTAAATGAAATCAGTTTTATATGGTCCCTTAGCAATTTGACTAACAAAATCATTATTCTGAAAATTACCCATATAAGAAAACAAAATTTTCTCACGGAAAAAAAAACACAAATAGCAGGACAACTTCACTAAAAGTGTGACCTATTAACCGTGACCAACGACCCACAAAGGGCTAAAAGCTCATATGAATCAGATCAAGGAAATGGGTATGATATTACTTTGAAGAATTTATGAAAAGCCAAAAACGAATTAAAGAGAGTTTAGAGATATACGAGACGAGATAATTCTTTATTAAGAATTTCATTGGCATGACCTGATGACACTGTGCCAGAACACATGCTCATTCACTACAGCATGAGTTCACCTACACGAATCAAATTACTATAGTGAAGTAGTTACATGAACAAGCGGTGACAAACAAACTACAAACAACTCTTTTAAGACACAGACATTTTGTATTTTAGCCAAAACGTTAAATACTGTGCGGTCCGAAAGTTGATAAGGAAGTATCACACTACGGTCGTCATAGAAAAGTTGTTCACATAACAACTTGCTTGGTGAGCTGCTTCTCTGTTAACTCATAAAGGACTTCACATTAATTAAAAGATTTGTTTATTATATGCTTTGACAACGAATTTACCAATCGTTTTTTATGAGATTTATCATATACATGCATCTAACCATTATATAACAACTTTGACGAGCCACTTTCAGAACACCAAAACCAAATACAACGACAATATGTCTATACAGATTCAAAGACAATTCATACAACACAAACTTCAAATGTGACTTATTACTGTCCATAGGATAGATCAAACTGTTCCAGTTTTCAGTCAAATATTTTAAAACTAGCCATTTTTCGAATTTACATTATAGAAAAGACCGTAGCACAATCAGGCTTAGTATACTTGAAATTTGTGCTTTATAACCGGAATCATCTATTATAAGAAACCAATCTTTCCCATGTCCAACAATCTAGTACCAAAGGTTTTCTAAGGATCTTGTCCCCAAGTATTTCATCCCAATGAACTGGCAAACTGCTAGGAACAACTATGAAATATCCACGAGCATGTCCAATGAAATCTACTTGACATAGTCAGTCAGTGATTCTATATAGTCTCTTTTAAAAATTTAAAATAGAACAGAGAATCTATCCAAAAATCAATCTTTACAACAGCAAATGAACATCAAAGTACGCCCATATAATGAGACAATAATTCTTCAAGCCCGCATAAAAAGAACTGTTATCCATATCAGAAAACAAGAAATTCAAACAAGAACACCTTTAAAGAGCTATAAATGACGAAAAATTCAATCGATCTTCAACGGAAATAAGTTGGATACTAAAGGTTCAATCTTTACAACATCTTGTTCATATAAAAAAACACTGACAAAAAAAGGAACATAAGAAAAAACAGTCACCCATCTGCGAAAACAACAATTTCTCACAATCCCAAGTAAAAGGAAGCGCTACCCGTAGTCTCTTTTAAAATTCTAAAAAAGAATATAGAGTCAATCAACCTTTACAACAGCACATGAATATCAAAGTACACCCATATAAGAAGACAGCACTTCTTCACAAGCCCACATTAAAAGAACTGTTATCCATATCAGAAAACAAGAAATTCGAACAAGAACACCTTTAAAGAGCTATAAATGACACACTAAAAATTCAATCGATCTTCAAATGAAATAAGTTGGATACTAAAGGTTCAAATGTTCAATCTTTACAACTTTTGTTCATACGAAAAACACTGGCATAAAAGAAACATTAGAAAATAACAGTCAACCATCTGAGAAAGAAAAAAAACAATTTCTCACAAACCAGGTAAAAAGAAGCATTACCCATATCAGAAAACGAGAAGCTTTTACAAGCACACCCATAAAGAGCTCAAATTGAGATAAATCAGATCGAGAAAAGAGGCAATTCTCATATCGTTCAACAAGAATAGGATGTGAAAACTAACCAACAGTTTTGGAGATATTAGTGGAGGCATATTCGGACTTCTTGAGCCTGCTCTGGAGATGTGCCGCGCACCACACGGTGCCCAGTGGGCCCTTCCGGGCCAAGAATGTGTGCGAGTAGAACATCCCGCCGCCTCCTTTCTTGCTGAAATTTGCAGTGTGTGTGTGTTTGGTGTGCTCTGATAGATTGTAATCAAAGGAAGTAGGAGTCCATCCGAAGAATCAAACTTAATTTCCCCGAAGCATAGCCGGTATTCCGGAGTTCGAATATAAGGCGAAAGTTGATAAGCAGGAAGATGGTGTAAGTCACCCTCCAGAGAGAGTGAGATTTTGCGGGTGGAGTGTGGGTAGTGGGAGGGGTGGGGTGGCGGTGGCGGGGGGGTTAGGGTTATCAAAAGTTTCGCGCAATTAAAGCGCGGGAGAGGGAAAGAGGCGCCAATTTGAGTGAAAATGGTGCAGTGCGAAATTCATGAGTACGATAAAGTTCAAAAGTAGGACCTGAAACGTTGAGAATTTACGGCCGCTGCCATCTGGCGTTTCGGCTGCCTCATCCATTTGAAAATATTTCCTATTTGTAATTTATGAAACTCATCCATAAATCATTAAGAAACCTTCTCATGGAAATTAATGTTCATGGCCCATCCTCAAATCTTACTTTGGGAGTAATGCACTGTGTGTTCTTCATTACTTAGTCACTTAGAATTATTATAAATAAATAGTCAATGTTATCCTGATTTCTAATACGTGTTTAATTATTGCTTTTTTATGCACGTTTGCATCAAAGAAGCGTTTTCACTCCTAAACAAAATCATATTCGGACAAAGATATGAGGGCATTGCTTGTCAGTTTCCATACGCTTGTGCCAAATGATGTGGGTGAATTCGAACCATAGATTTTCAATAAGCCGATAACTATAAATTGATCCCTTGTAATGGATGCTACATCCTACTCTGATGCTTAGGAGGATTAAGCTCATTAAGGGTGGTCTTCAAGCCATGGTAATTAGTGATCGTTGGAATCTTTGTCGAGATCATGACATAACAAAGG